>HG713035.1:30216-33497 GCA_000499725.1 Eimeria brunetti | reverse complement strand
CGGGCCCCCACTGAGTCCTGCTGCTGCTGCTGCTGCTGCTGCTGCTGCTGCTGCTGCTGCTGCTGGGGTGCACTCGACGACTTGAGAGGACGCGGAGAGCCCGTGCGGCGGTGCCGCTGCTGCTGCGAGCCCCCCTCCTGCTGCTGCTGCTGCTGCTGCTGCTGCTTCAGTATTTTGCGGGTCCCCCCCGACTTTCTACGGGAGTGTACAGATTCAATTAAAGTGGCATTATGCAGCAGGCTGTTGGGTTCATGTGTGTCTTCTTGCTGCTGCTGCTGCTTCTGCTTGTGCTGCTTCTGCTGCTGCTGCTGCTCGTGCTGCTGGTGCTGCTGCTCGGGCGGGAGAGCCCGTAGGGAGTCGCAGCCCTCGTCCTGCTGCTGCTGCTGCTGCTGCTGCTGCTGGTCTGTAGAGTGTTTAAATTTCAGCCGCTGCAGCGTCAGCCTAAGCTGCCTATCTGTTGCACGTGTATCCTCTGTTGTGTCTTCTTTCTTGCTGTCTCCTTTTCCTTTTTGCGCTGCTGCTGCTGCTGCTGCTGCTGCTGCTGCTGCTGCAGTTGCTGCTGGTGCTGTCTCCTCGTCCCCGACTTTGCTGCAGTTCGTCCCCTCCGCAGCGCCGCCTGTCTCCAGCATCCTTGCTGCCCGCAGTGTCTGCGCCTCAGCAGCAGCAGCAGCAGCAGCAGCAGCAGCAGCAGAGGCCCCCCTCCTGGGGGGGGTGTCTCCTTCTTCTTCTGTTGCTGTCGTTGTCTCCTTAGACCCCGTTCCCTGGCTCTGAGACCCCAGCAGGAAGGCAATGTTCTTACGGGCCAGTTGGCTGTACGTACACCCCACCGCAGCAAAAGGAGACAGGAGACAGCAGCAGACACTACCCTAAAACCACTTCAAATCCATCTGCAGCAGATGCTAGCTAGCTAGCTAGCTAGCTAGCTAGCTAGCTAGCTAGCTAGCTAGCTAGATGGCCACTAGCTTGTTTGGCAGGGTCACAACAAGTACTAGTATATACTAATACATATATACAATATGATATATATTTATAAACACTAAATATATAATGGGGTATACATGTTAACATAATTATATGTTATATATATATATACATATATATATATACATATATATATACATATATATATATATATATATATTAGGTCTTTACTGCATGCGTGCAGTGTATGTACAGTTGTATGTTGAGTACTACTTATAGCTGAATATTATTTCTCTATTACTTTTTCAACTGTCACCAAAGGCACATAATACATATATCACCTATTCCACCTATTCCACACGCCTTTATTCCACTCCAATTGCATGCAAAAGACACTGGAATTCCCGCAAAAAAGGCAAAAAATAAAAAAAAAAGAAATAAAAAGACAAAAAATCCCTACGTGCGAGGCCTCAGCTCCTGGACGCCGTGGGCGTGGCGGCAAACTTCGCGGGAGGGACAGCTGCCAGCTAGCCAGAGTTGGCAGAGTTCCGTCTGAGGGAAAAGGAAAAAAGGGAAAAAGAAGGGAAATAAACGGAATAGGAGGGGACAGGCGGCTGGACCAGGCTTGAAAGAAGAAAACGGAAAAAGAATCAAAAAAAACGGAGACAGAATGGGAGTTTGGCGTAAAAAAGAGAAAAAAATGAAAAAGGAGACAGTTCAGCCGAAAGAGAAAGAAAAAAGAGAAAAAGAAAAAAGAAATAAAATGTAAATGTGGAGATTGGCATTAAAAGAGAAAAAGAAAAAGAAAAAAGAAAAGAAAAAGAAATAAAATGTAAATGTGGAGATTGGCATTAAAAGAGAAAAAGAAAAAAGAAATAGAAAAAGGGACAAAATGGAAATGTGAAGATTGGCATTAAAAGAGAAAAAGAAAAAAGAAAGGAAAAAGAAAAAGGGACAAAATGCAAATGTGGAGATTGGCATTAAAAGTAACAGAAAAGGAAGAAGAAAAAAGAGGAGAGGAAACAAAAAGGAGACAGAATATACAAATGCAGATGCTGAGGCGGCAGAGGAGACAGAAGGGGAGAAAAGGAGACAGGAGGGAGTAGAGACAAAAGGGGAGAAAAGGAAAAAGGAGACAGTTGAGACAGAAGGGGAGAAAAGGAGACAGGAGACTGTGGAGACAGAAGGGGAGAAAAGGAAAAAGGAGACAGTTGAGACAGAAGGGGAGAAAAGGAGACAGGAGACTGTGGAGACAGAAGGGGAGAAAAGGAAAAAGGAGACAGTTGAGACAGAGGGGGAGAAAAGGAGACAGGAGACAGTGGAGACAGAAGGGGAGAAAAGGAGACAGGAGACAGTGGAGACAGAAGGGGAGAAAAGGAAAAAGGAGACAGTGGAGACAGAAGGGGAGAAAAGGAGACAGGAGACTGTGGAGACAGAAGGGGACAAAAGGAGAAAGGAGACAGTTGAGACAAAAGGGGAGAAAGGGAGACAGGAGACAGCAGAGACAAGGGGACTGGAGACAGTAAAAGACAAGCAACAATATCTAAAGATTTAAAAAAAGGAGACAAACCCCAACCCTCGCTGTACGCCCCTATTGGGCCCATTGCATGCATGCAGGAGGAGACAAGAAAGAAAAAAGGAAAAAAAAGAAAAAAGAAAAATAAAAAGATGAAGTGCCACCTTGTAGTAACCCGTTGTGTGCCGCAGCTCCTCCGCCCCATGCGCGAAATTGCAGTCGTCGTTCGTACACTCCCCCTACACAATAACACATTTCAGGTGTACACGCACCTCCATTCAGGTGTACACGCACCTCCATTCAGGTGTACACGCACCTCCATTCAGGTGTACAGGCACCTCAATTCAGGTGGACAGGCACCCCGATTCAGGTGTAGATACACCTCGATTCAGGTGCAGATACACCTCGATTCAGGTGTACAGGCACCTCGATTCAGGTGTAGAGCCACCCCCATTCAGGTGTACAGCCACCTCGATTCAAGTGTATATACACCCATAATTCAGGTGTACAGACACCCCAGGTCAGGCGCAGATACACCCCGATTCAGGTATAGATACACCTCGATTCAGGTGTTTATACACCTCGATTGTGTAGACACCATGATTCATGTCTACATACACTTCGATTCAGGTATACATGTGCACTAATCCAGGTGTACAGACACCCCAATTGAGGTGTACAGACGCCCCAATTGAGGTGTACATACACCCCGATTCAAGTGTACATACACCCCGATTCAGGTGTTGATACACCTCGATTCATGTGTACAGACACCCCGATGCAGGTGTATATACACCCCAATTAAGGTGTACATACACCCCCATTAAAATGTACATAAAACACC
>HG713035.1:22716-25216 GCA_000499725.1 Eimeria brunetti | reverse complement strand
TCGTGGAGGGTCCTGCTGCTCAGCAGCTTGGGGTGGCTGTCTCCTAGTGGAGCTGGCCGCTGCAGCAGCAGCAGCAGCAGCAGCAGCAAAAGCAGCAGCAGCAAAAGCAGCAGCAGCAGCAGCAGCAGCGGAGCAGCAGCAGCAACAGCAGGGGAGGAAGGTGAGGGGCTGGGAAGGGCAAAAAAAAAGAGAAGGGGGAGGGGCAATGCGTGTCGGAGCTGTCTTTAACCCTAAACCCTAAACCCTAAACCCTAAACCCTGAGGGTTTAGGGTTTAGGGTTTTGAATTGCAGGCAACAAGCAAAAATGAGGAGATAGAAAGGGAGGAGACAGCAGCAAAGGAGACAAGGGGACAGGGGCAAAGGAGACAGTCACTAGCTGTATCCTTAGTGCCTAGGGTTTGAAGCCTTACTGTTCGCGAAGCAGCAGCAGCAGCAGCTGCTGCTGCTGCTGCTGCAGATACACCGCAGGCCAAACTATTAGAAGGAGAAGCAGCAGCAGCAAGCGAGAAGGGGTTTGCTGCTGGGGCCTTTAATGCTATACGCAGCTGCCGCACAGGGGTAGAGAGGGGCCCCCCTGCTGTCCTCCTTGTACCCTGGGGGCCCCCCCCCGCTGTACCCTGGGGGCCCCCCCCTGCTGTAGCCTGGGGGCCCCCCGTTGCTGTACCCTGGGGGGCCCCCCCTGCTGTACCCTGGGGGCCCCTTAAGCTGATATGGGCTGGTGAAGCAACCTCTTGAACGCCTAGGCAGTTGCTGCTGCTGCTCTTGCTGCTGCTCTTGCTGCTGCTCTTGCTGCTGCTGCTCGTCCCACTGACGGTCCTGCTGCTGCTGCTGCTGCTGCTCGTACTGCTGCTGCTGCTGCTGCTGCTGCTGCTGGCTGCTTCAGGCGAGTAGCAAGGCACTGGGCGCAGCAGCAAATTGAGGGCTGCTTGTGAATCTTCTTTGCTTTCTCCTTCTTCAGCAGCAGCAAACGATTCCGCCACATAAATGTCATAGTCAGCCCTGCTGCTGCTGCTGCTGCTGCTGCTGCTGCTGGGTTGGTTGCATGCGCTGCTGCTGCTGCTGGGGAGGTGAAGCCCCGCAGCTGCCCGTTGAACTGTTCTCCTCAGCGGCGTTGTTGCTGCTGTTGGAGATCCTGCTGCAGTTGTTGCTGCTGCAGCAGCTCGTGCTGTTGCTGCGGGTGGGGTTGCTGCTGCTAATGCTGTTGCTGCTGCTGCTGCTGCTGCTGCATGCGCTGCAGCAGGACGCCGCAGCACGGGAGACATATCGCAGCGCAGCACGCGGGGGTCGGAGAACTCCTGAGAGTCGCTGCTGCTAATGCTGAATGCTTCGGGTGCAGCAGCAGCAGCAGCAGCAGCAGCAGCAGCACGCTGTTGCTGCTGTTGCTGCTGCTGCGGATCTTGCTGTTGCTGCTGCTGGTGCTGCTGCCGCCGTAGGTGGCACTTTAAGGCATCCGTCGGTGTTGCTGCTGCTGTTGCTGCTTCGCAGCCAGGTGACCCTTGTGCAGCAGCAAACCTCTCAGGGCCCTCATAGATTCGGCGCTTCGAAGGTTCTCAAACTCATCATCCTCTTCTGAGTCCAGACATATTGCACCACCTGCTGCTGCTGCTGCATCTGCTGCAGTTGCTGCTGCTGCTGCTGCAGCGGGAGCCCCAGAGGAGGAGGCTTCCGAAGGGGGCCTGCGCTTTTTCCGTAGACCTGTTGCTGCTGCTGCTGCTGCTGCTGCTGCTGCTGCTGCTGCTGCTGAGGTGCTGGGTGTCGCAGCTGCTGCTGCTGCGCCTGCCGCGTCAGGGCCCGTTGCTTCTGTTTGGTTGCTGCAGCAAGACAACAGCAGCAGCAGCAGCACCAGCACGGTAAGCAGCAGCAGCACGTTTGAACAGCAGCAGCAGCACGTCGAGCAGCAGCAGCAGCAGCAGCAGCAGCTATGCCTCTCAGGGTTTAGGGTTTAGGGTTTGTCTTTCGGCTAATGGTCACCAGTTACTGCGCAGCGCATCCAGCATCTTCTGCATTCTGCAGCAAACAGCAGCAGCAGCAGCAGCAGCAGCAGCAGCAGGAGCAGCAACAGCAGCAGCAGCAAATGAAAGGGAGCCCTGCTGCCTCAGCTGCTGTTAAGACAACAAATCAGGGCCCCTAAAACCCTGGGGGCCCCTAAACCCTTCGGGGCGGTGCTAAACCCTAAACCCTCGACCTTAGACATAATAAGATGAAATGGCTAGGGTTTTCATTACTCTATATCGTCTCAAATCAAAGAAGGATAAGGGTTAGGGGTTTAAGGCCCCTGGTGTAGGGTTTAGGGTTTACGGCGTAGGGTTTAGGGTTTGCGGCCTAGGGTTTAGGGTTTAGGGTTTAGGGTTTAGGGTTTGGCTTACTTGTGAAGGCGTTTCCTCGCCGCCCACTCTTGTTTAAGTTTTTCTTTCTTTAGTCTCTCTTTGTCCCTGCAGCAGTTCAAAGCATCAATAGCCTATAAAGGCACTGAAGCAGCAGCTGCTGCTGCAGCAGAAG
>HG713031.1:14807-30847 GCA_000499725.1 Eimeria brunetti | reverse complement strand
CTCTGTTTCTAACGCCTTGAGGTGCCCGAGCCTTTGCCGCCTCCCCGCTAGTGGTCAGATGCTAATCAATCTGCATTGAGTGCCAGGACGAAAGGGTATATTTGACGAAGATGCGCGTCAAGCCGGCGATTTGCTTTTCGCAAAGCCTCTTCACGGATATCCCGTGCAATGAGCGAGGAGTTGCTTTGTGGGTGAGATATGCTGTTTTCGGTGGTCCCAATCTACAATACGGCGCTACCAACTGTAAAGAGTGCCTCAGAGATAAGCAGAGGATCGTCTTAGGCTGAAAAAGAGCCACTCTACCACTTTCCACGGCGCAGATAGTCTTCCGCTTGTCGCCAGGCATCATCGGCACAGAGGCAAGAAGGCATATTGATTAGCATCTGACCACTAGCGGGGAGGCGGCAAAGGCTCGGGCACCTCAAGGCGTTAGAAACAGAGCAGTATCCCAGGCTCCCGCAGTCGAAAATGCTTTTCTCGATAAGAACTAACGAAGATGGTCCCCGCGTATTCTAGAAGCTTAAATGTGAATGGTGCCACGGTGCGAGGCGTTGGAGAAGACGGGGAAGCACACCGTAAGGCCACCGCTTATCCGGAGCGCTTCTGTAGTTTGTAAGCTTTCCCACATACACTGCGGTGCAGGTTTGTCGCTAATTCTGCAGTGGCACCGGCTATGGAAAAATATAGAAACATTAAAAACAAGCTGTCTGTGAAGGGCTACATCGAGAAGTATCAGTCTTTGGTGGACAAACATTCAATGACAGACCCGCAGTTTCTGTATCAGTTCTCCACTATCCTTAGGAGAGAGGCAATCGGTAACCGGTTGGGCGGCGGAGAGACAATCAGCAGTCAAAAGAGTGGAACTTGCCTAAACGGTGCGATGCTTACCCGCTAAAGAGAGGAAAAAGAGAGGAAATCCCCGCTCTTACTGCCCTCGTTAAGACGGAAGGAAGCGAACTAAGAGTGATCCAGATGTAAAGCCTCCTGCATTTTGGGACTGTAAATACCAGCCCGTCACGGGTGAGAAGGAAGAGACGACGTATCTGTTGCTTTCGGTGGAAAGAAGGTCACTTTTTCGAGATTAAGTGGGCAGGAAAAGAGATAAGAAACTACTGCAGAAAGGCATTGAGACGTGAATCCAGGGGAACCAACCAGAAGCGCTGGTAAACGCTCTGGCCCCCGTGCAACGTGCGGCAAAATGATGGCATAAAGAGATGGGAGCCTCAGCACATCCATATCGAGTCAGGTCGGTGCATTATCGAAGTGCATGCCGCTGCCCACGAGCTGCTAGACCTATGACCCAGTCTATGCGCTGGCGCAATCTCTGCTATTAGTTTTTTGTTGATGGCAGAGTTGGTGCCAGAAACGGTGAAACTGGCAGTAGGGTAGACAGTTACCTCGCCAATGGTCTGCATCATCGTGAAGCTGGACTTCTATGTTGGGCGTAGTGACCACGATATACACCTATGGCTATGAGCGACTCAGTCTAGTGCGCACAGGGAGCTTTCAAAAGGCACTGCAGAGGCGAAGGGGCCGGGAAGTAATAACAATTATAGTTGTCAATGATTGTAACAGAATTCGTACCATGTACCGTAACAGAAGAGAGATCAGCTTTCCAAGAAGACAGGAATGAGGAGGCTCGAATACACTGGGTGTGCGAAACAACGCAGCCACGGCCGCAGCATAAACCTCATTAGATTCGCAGCCGACGGTGGCCCAAGATTTGTTCCAATGAACCGGCAGCCCCTGATCGAAAGGCGAACCAACGAAGTGCTAAGCAAAGGCAAAGCACAACCGTCAGCTAGGTGGTTCGGACATATTCTGGTGCCAGTGTTATCAACAGCCCCAATAAAGCTAATCTGACGGAACTCCCCCCAATGTTACGAACTAGTTGACCACTAGCAGGCTTCACTCAGCTGTGTATCTTTCAAATATCCCGGCACGGCCTTACATGTTCTAAAACCTCCTAGTGACGCGCAAACGTGTGACGGATGTCTTCGAGCATAGCTGAGGACTGTCAGGAGGTGTTCCTGATGTAAAAGCGCTGAGCTCCATAAACGCCTGACCTCCTTTCTAGTCCCGATATGCCCTGCGCAGAAGGTCACAGCGATATAGGGCAGTTTGGGAGAGAAGGAGGCCTGCCGCGAGTTGCAGTAGACCTGGGTTAGGCCCTGCTACATGGTAAACCCACATGCTAGCGCCAATAATGCAGTGCAGCTTTCAGTAGTTTGTACTTACCACGGGTCAATCCGTCCATCTGTGTCGGCGGTCCAGATGATAAATTCGGCCTCAAGTTGCATACTTACTTGAAAGAGTTGCGAAACGGACCAAAGGAGAGTCTGCCAAAGCTTCTGCTACTCGCGGCGAAATGAAGGCTCGACTGGGAACACTAAGATGATGATATTCACACGGCTCTGGTGCCAATAGTCCGTTTGGGGAAAGCGACCCGTGTTTTTGCTTTGTATCAGTGGCGGCAAGTTAGAGCCGAAGTGAAAGTATTTACGAGGAGGCCAAGAGCGTTAGCGGGAGAATAGGTGGTTTATGCACCCGAAAGGGGAGCTGCCCGGTGGAAGACAGTTCAGAGTGAAGTAGTATAGTTGATGAAAATGCTCAGCATACTCTTTTGCAAAGAAGCTAGGTGCATACAAACAGTTCAGCTAAATATCCACCGGTTATGGAGCTAAGGCAGAGTAGTGTTTTTCCGGTGGAATTTGTTTGCGGAGGATCAATACACACAAATGATAATGGATGAACGGGCTGATTCCTGTCGAACATTTTTAAGGTTTAAGCCTAATCGCACCCAACATTGGGGATAGAGTGTCCACTCACGACAGCTCCAAAATTGCTCCTCTTTCAATTTATCAGCTTGGTGTGCTTCATACACACTCAACAGCCGCATAAATTTTCGTAACCAAAACCTTAATTTGAGATGCTCACACTGTCGAGAAGAATTTCTGACGAGAGCAGCACTACGGCTCGGACATTATTCGTCTTCCGATGTCGGTGAGCTGTGTTAATATTCTAGCCACGAATCCAGAGTTCATTTTCCAGCACGTCTATAAAAATTCTTCTGGAGTCTCACATTTTTAATTAGTGCTGAATATCTAGTACATCGGGCGCAGTGCCTCCGGCACTGCCAAACGCGGAGCACACTTACCGTGTAATAATCCGCATGATACCCTTTTAAGAAAAACTCCTGGAGTGTTTTAATAGAAAAAGCAGTACAAAATTCTGGCGTATTTTCAATACGTCGGAAGAACTGGAGCATGACGACGATGGGACTCGAACCCACAACCTTCTGATCCGAAGTCAGACGCCCTATCCATTGGGCCACGCCGCCTTGTGTGTACCAGTAGTACAGCCTTAATCGATATACGATGTGTATATATTTGTGCAGAATTCCGAAAACTTCACTCTGCATGCGCCCGTGTGGAATGCACACTCAGGCCCCCAAACACCGTGTTTTGTTCTCGACTATAAGGAGCTGCTATTTGAATGCCAAGCGTTCTCATTTGTTGGCGGACGGCTATACGATTACATCGAGCATTTGAACAGTTGCAGCTTGAATGCACGTTTTCTGAAGACAAGCGCTTCAGGTTCCTGTTGCTCAACCTAGAACGGAGGTCGGCATTCAGGTGAACACACACATAGGCGTGTAACCTGCATGCTATTGCAGAGCTCCGCGTTTCACCAAATTCGTTGACAATCCCTCAGAAAGGGAAGGGTTTCTCTGCGAACGATACGTTCGTTTAGCTTGTTCCTCCGTGTTTGGCAGGGCGAAAAAACTTCGTCCATGCCGGGAGAGCCAACAGGCCAACACTTATCTGCATCCTCCAGCACATCAGGGGAACCAATGCCCGATTACAAGACCATACGTGGGCTTAGATAGCCAGAACTAGGAGGAAGTGTTCTTCGTGCTGTTTTACTCCCCATCGTGGATGCAGAATCTCCACAGACGAGGCCGTCGGATATGAGATTTTGTAGAAAGCCTAAGGCGACCGCAACGCCCTGGCGTTTGCATCAAAAAATTACAAATTAGTGCGATAAAAGTCCTACGAGGAGTTTTGGGGCAAAATATAGGAGCCGCCTTGCGGACATGCAGGTACAGGTGCCTCTTCTCGCTTTTGGAAACTTTTGCGCAGTCTGTTCATCTCAGTATTTGCTCCTATGCTTTGCAGACGTTAGGTAGAGGAAGATAGCGAGTAAGCAAACAAACCTCAAATTGGTTTGAAATAAAAAAAAGGGCTTGCCTTGGTTTGTGACATCTGTTTTGAAACAGTTTACTGAGAGATAATGCTGGGTAAGCCATAGATGCTCCGGCCAGGGGCGTGTGTGAAACCTCCAAAAAGCGCAACTAATCATTACTGCTCATTGGCAACAGGCAAGGGTTTCCGTCAGCGCTCCTAATTTGTCATGCATTATCTACGGTGAGAGAGGTCGTACCAGTCTTTCCAGAGTGAAGGAAGGGTGAATTCCGAAGGAAGGAGTACGTGGCCTCGCAAATGACGGAGAAGTACATGCATCCCATCTTGATGGCTTTTCGAGTGCAGCGAATTCAGAGAGGCATATGGAATTAAGAGACCAGACGAAACCACTATGAAAAGTGCCGTCAGTTACGTTAAGTACCAATTCAGTCTCGTCAGTTTCAAACACTTTAAACGAACCCTGTTGATGCGTGCTTGCCCAGGCGCCCACGGTACCGTTCAAGGCAAACTATGAATGACTAGTGAGGGGCACCCATGCGGGCTTCAGAAGGCACCGTTCAGGTCTATACACCGGGAGGCAATGAAGGAGTTCACGTCTCACGAATATTAACAGCACTATTATCTTCTGAGTTAGGGTGTAATGTCAACAACAAGAGGACAGGAGCAAATACGCTCTAACGGAGTTCATAGGCGTTGTCGGAAATGACGGAGAAATGCGTGCATTGTTTCATGGCGGTTTCAGAAGTACAGCACTTTTAGGCAACTCCAACCAATTAACTCTGGAGGGACACCAGGAGTCAGCACAGTTGCGTGAAGGGTTTTTATATGTGCCAAGCAGGATCTCCTAGCACAGTGGCCACCGTCTGGAGGCTCGGTACGCCCCATCCAACTGACTGGTGGAGGAGGCCAACGCTTTGTTCTGGATTACAAATGGCTCCTGCATACTGTCTAGGACATCCACAATCAAGCAAAATAACTGCCAGTAAAAAAAAAACAAGAGTGTACATCAATGAGAGTGTCCGCACACCGCACAGTGCTGGCAAGCAAAGGATGATGTAACGTAGCACATATGCTATCACCGCAAACAGCTCAGTAGAGTTACGGCGCCTCCAATGCCTCAAAGTACCTGACCACTTGCAAGCTTCTGCATTCTATTCAGGATTTGATGCCAGCTTCGCTTGCTCCCAACTTCCAGAATATCCTAGCGACACGCACAAGTGTGGCGAGAGTCCTCGAGCATAGGTTAAGCGGCACTGCACTCGCAATACTTGAGTGTTCAACAAAAGAACAGTTGACTTCTCCAGTCCCCAGGTGAGTTAAGTACAGAATTACAAGTGGCTGGGCCAGGTGCGGAGAGGAGGCAGCCTGCCGTGACTCCCAGCGCACCCTGCTGCAACTCTTGCTGCAAGGCAAGCGCAAAAGAAAGCGCAGCCAGTCACCTTTTTCTGGATAGAATAGCACGGTATATAACTGGTCAACTCTTTGTTCACCCTCGATAGCCAATATGCACGCAAGTTGAAACAGCTGTACGAGATTCAGACCACCAATCTCCATCGACAGCGCACTCCATAGCCGCATACGTGTACATTTGTATTCCATTTTTGCTTGAACATGGACCTGCCGAGGGTGGAACGACAGGTCAATCATGATTTCTGGAGACATGGGGGACAAACAGTAACGACTAAGCTGTAACATATGTGGACGATGCGCTTCTGTTGAGCAGGACAGCGCCAGATCGCTTGTTGCACCTGCAGCCTCCAGTGCAACTGATACGGAGATGCGGTAGTTCTTAATAGCATGAAAGTGCTCTACTGCTCTGCAGACAGATTGCTTCTTAGGATTTCATTCTCCACTTCCGTTCTTCTGCGGAGTCGGCTTACCATACAACAGTGTGCTTGTTGGCCCCTGTGTGCCGCCATCGAAACATCGCTGCCAGTTCCGAGTTTGGATGTGGTGACCAGCAGTCGGTCGTTGCATCCCCTACAGCAAGTTTTTCTATATATAGTTTGCGACAACTTAAGAAGGAATGAATAATGCACAAGAACGTCAAGCAAGAAACTATGGCAAGTATTGCTCGGCAGTTACTTTCAACAACGTGGGGGATTTGCACGCTCTTAGTAGCGCGCAGGAGGTTGCGGAGTTGCAAGGACCTGCCGCAAGGACCTGTTTAGCGTTGGTCCTTGGCTGTCTGTTCTGGCTTGAACGCGCTGGCTTGTATCGCAGGCTTAATCCCGATGGGAGGTGCTCACTGTACCGCGAGTTCCGCTTTTAGGAAGGGACCAGGGAATCACCAATTTTTCCCTATTACCTCAAAGTTCCTACTTTACACTACACAAGTCAAACTAACAATATAAGGAGGGTAAAACGACAGTACTATGCTAAACATAGACGAGCCCAATAAACCCAAGTTAGGTCCTTAGGATGGTTTCTGCAAAGCAATATAGCAGGGATCCCTATGGGCTATGCTTGTCTCAGAGGCGGCAAGGATTCAGGGGGAAAAGAGAACAGATGTACCACTATCTATCTGAAGTTTTTGCATGTATTTTTTCGTGTGTGCAGCCTCTCTACTCTCTGCAAGGAAGTGTTTACAAATTGTATACAGCCTAAGCATATGCATCAGGAGACGCTTAAGTATGGCTGCACTTGGGGTTGCCCTTCAACGGGAGTTGTAACAAGGAATGCTGCAACGAGGAAGGGGCCGCCTCCTCGTATTCAACCCTCTAGCAAGTCATCGAAGTTATCGACGGACTAACGCCAACTATAGCGAAGCCAAATGAGATAAGAGTTCCCTAGGGCCACTTTACCTCCCACGTAGCCCCACCCCCCTTAGGCACACCAGCCTATGGGCCTGGCGACGGTGCGGCATGGGGCAGCATGAGATGGGTTGTTGCTCATCTTGCCTCAACTAGTGCTTTACGGCAGACTGATATGCACTCACAACCAAGCTCCGTTTCCTGCATGCAGTAAAGCTGGATAAAATTGATAAGCGCGTACGGGGAAGTCAATAAGCAGTATGCCGGCGAGTAGAGATATGCCTAAGAAGCCCTCATCGACCGTGCTACACGGCCCATGCATTTGTATCTGTGGGGCCAGGAAGCCTCTGGGCTTAAGGGTAGGGCAGTTGTCCTTCCACGAAACCTCATATCACATATGTTGCCTCTGCTACAGTTCGCGGCTGTCCTCTTCTACAGGCGAGGACCATCAACAACTGCACGTTCTCCCCAGGCACACTCGGAGGATGAGTGGCTGTGCTCAGGGCGTCTGGACACTGAAGGGGAGGGCAATTCTTTGGGGACCTGCCTTTCTAACTGCTTTATACCATACCAATTGAACTAATCCTATACAGGAGCTGGTGTGTCTGGTAAGCCTTCGCCTCTCTAGTAAGCATTTCCCCAAGAACCACTACTGGGAAACCCGCATCTGTGGGCTTTGTGGGCCAACGTCTTTAGTTTGAAGAACGGCAACTAGACCTTTTGTAGAGTAATTGGTAAAGGTCTTACCGCATTGATTCGATTGGCGGTTGTATTGGCGGTGGGGGTAGTCGAGGCGAAGTGTAGGAACGTGGGGCCTGTATGGGCAACTTCACCTAGAGAAACAAGTATTATAAGCATGGCAGAAGCCACATAATGCTTTGCTAGTTCATTTTTAGTGCTAACACTCTAATTCGGTGGGTACCGGAGGGGATGATGAGGCCACTTGCTCAGACCTGGGGCTTGCTCGGGCTGGCCGGGGAGGCAGCTGTTGCTTGTGGTGTTGCTGTTTGTGGCTACAATGAAACATGAGATATGTGGGCTCTATATGCGTAGATTCATGACACTGTTCCGCGCCTCTTGTCCCCTGCCGCGTGAACAAGCAGCATCGCATATCTGGCCTTTAAGGGGATCCAGCTCGGGGGCCTAGTGCCCCTAGTTGGCTGTTTTGGCTAGGGTATCCTTCCGTCTCCGTCCCTCCCTCTTCCTTCGGCAGCATAAGCATCTTCTCGATTTTATTTACCTATTTTCTCGGGCTTTGCAGGGCCCTGGGGCCTACTCTGCTGCTGCTGGGGCACCTCACCGCCGGGCGCTCCTGCAGCATCACCACAGTGTGGGCCCATCTCCCGCGGGGGAGTCCTGCTGTCTCCCCTGTTGGGGATAGTTCCAGCAGCGCTTATCTCTCAGATGGTGGTTTGCTCTCTTGTCCAGTTGGAGCCACCTCGTAGGGCGCAGCGCGTCCCTACGGCCGTAGCAGTTCAAGCCTCCTCCCGTGTCTAGCTGCAGCAAACCCAGCAGAAGCAGCAGCAGCGGCTCGCTGCCTTCTACGAATACTTTCCTCGATTGTAGTCTGGAAGGAGGCACGGGGAGGCTCATTAACGTCTGTAGGGTGGGAGGGGTAGACTCCCACTTATGCCTATGATCCTGCACTACCAGGGGCCCTTCCCGCCCCCTTGTTTGCAGGTTCGACACCTTGGACACAGCAGCAGCAGTTTCGACCCTTTCACATGTTGCTGGCGTCTGGAGAGGTCTCCTTCAAGCACCCTGGGGCCCCGTCCTTCTTGGGCGAAGGCGACAGCTCGGGGGGTCTGGCGCCCTCTGTCACTCCCCTGACACCTTCGCTGCCGCTGCAGCAGCAGCAGCAGCAGCAGCAACAGCAGCCATGCAACTGTTGGCCCTATGTTGCTGAACAGCCAGCAACAGGGGGGGTGCCGGTAGGTAGTGCTGCGTGCAGAGCACCGGGGGGCTCTCCCCTAGAGCCCCCCGCGGGGGCCCTCCCAGGGGGGCCCCTGCAGCTGCCAGTAGCTGCAGGAAGCCCCTCTTGCTTGGGTGTCGAAGGTTCGCGCTTAACGTCACCAGTTGCGGCGCCTCCTGTTGATGGGGCTGCCGCAACGGGGGGCCCTCCAGGCTCCTCCCCTCCTGTGTGGGTTTCAGGGGGGACCTGCAATAGGGGCCCCTCAATGCCAACTAGTTGCCCCTCCCCTTGCACCCCTGCCGCTTCTTACCAGCCCTGTCACGTTTCCTGTCTAGGGAAGCCGTTGCAACAATCCCCTCTTCCATGCTACCCCTCCCTTCTTATGGGGGCCTCTCTGGGGCCTGCAGGCCAGGTGATGCAGCAGCATCAGCGGTCTTCGCCTCAGGGGCCCCTAATGTCTCAGCAGCCGCCGCAGCACAGTGTGCTGCTGCAGCAGCAGCTGGTGCAGCAGCAACACTTGGTGCAACAGCCAGTGCTGCAGCCCCAGCTGCTGCAGCAGCCAGGGGGCAGCCTCTCTCTATGCGTGCGGCCCGAGGCGGTTAACATGATAACAGTTGCTTTGCGGCGATATCTTGCTGCAGTGGTATCTGAGGTGTACAGGGACGTGGGGTCCCCGTGGCAGTCCTCTAGCAGCTGCTGCTCGCAGCAGCTGCAGCAGCTGCCTCTCTGCCGCAAGGACCATGAAGGGGGCAGCAGCCCTATTGGCACCAGCAGCACAGCCACCACCAGCGGCGGGCTCGAGGAGGAAGAGGATTCAGCCTTCAGCACCAGCGGCAGCAACAGCAGCAACATCGCAGGGCCTTCTACTAGCAGCAGTAGCAGCAGCAGCAGCAGCAGGTGTGGGGAGACAACACAGTCTACCCTTGCCCTACCCAAGGGGCTGTCATCCGATGACAGCCCTGCAGCACCCAGGCCAACGACAGCAGCAAATGCAGCAAATGCAGCAGCAGCAGGCGGCGATGAGGGCAGCCCAGAGGTAGGGTGGAGTTTGCTGTGTAAGAAGGAGACGTACTACGGCAACGCCTCTTCAGGAGCTGCCTCAGCAGGAGCGGCAGGAGCAGGAGGAGCAGCAGCAGGATCAGCAGCAGGAGCAGCAGCAGCTCAAGCAGCAACAGCATCTTCCGGAGGGGAACAAGCATTTCACCTACATGCCATAAGAAACGGCCCTTCTGAACATCTAGCAAAATACGTGGTGGTGCTGCTGCCGTTTCTTTCAGATTCACCCCAGGAGCTGAGGGCTAGGAACCCTCAGTGTTTCGTTGACATACGCATGCAGCTGGAGGCGCTGCACGTGCGGCTGCAGGAGCAGCAGCAGTACCAGCAGCAGCTGCCGCTGCAGCCGCAGCACCACCAACACCAGATGGCAGTGCAGCATCAGCCTTTGCCAATGCAACAGCAGGCGCAGCACCCGCAGATTTCTCTGCAGCAGCAGCAGCAACAGCCTATGGCCCTTCAGCAGCAGCCTCATCAGCAGCAGATTGCGCTGCAACAGCACAGGCAAATGCCGCTACAGCAGCAGCCTGAGATGAGGCTGCACCATCCGCAGCAGTTGCCGCTGCAGCAGCAGCCACAGCAAGATGTTTGCATGGATCAGCCGCAGCAGATATCGCTGCAGCAGCAGCAGCTTCCAACGCTGCTGCAGCAACAACAGCAGCTGACCCGTGCCACAAGCCTTCCTGCGGCACCGACAGGTTTTGCTGCTGGCTGCTGCAGCACGTTGCGTGAAGCAACTGTAGCGGGATCAGCAGCAGGAGGTGCAGCAGCAGGAACAGCTGCAGCAGGGTTTAATGGTGCTGATGGTTCTTACGGAGGCCCTATTGTTCCTCATGGTGAGAGGGGTGTGCAGCATCTGCCCCTGTGACTGCTGCTGGTGGTGCTGCTGCCACTGATTGTGCAGAATAAGTAGCAAATATTGCATGCAAGTGTATAAAGATGCAGCTTTAAAGGCACACGCCTATGAATGCGTTTCTTCTGTTTCCTTCCTAGTGCCCTTTTTTTGTAATATCCTGCTCCGCTTACAAGGAAAATGCATGCATCTGTGTTTGCATGCGTTTGCATGCAGGCTGGCAAGGAGTGGACGCAGCAGCGGGAGGTGACGGTGTTCGAGGAGAAGTTCGAGGCCGCCCCTCATGGCCCGTCGACGAGAGCCTACGGTGGGGCCCCCCAGCTTCATCAGACTGCCCGGGGGGGGCCCCGTACGGCTTTATGGGGGCCCCTGGTGCAGGTGCTACAAAAGGGGAGTGCGGGGGGAGCTGCAGCAGCAGCGGCACGGACACTGCTGCGCTGGTTCAGCTGCCTCGCGGGGCGTTGCCGCCGTCGCTCTCGGGTTCCGGGGCAGGAGAAGCAGCAAATGCTGCTGCTGCTGCAGCAGGCGACTGCATGGTGCCCCGTATGGGCCTAGGGACGGTTGGGTCTTGCAGTCATGACGAGTTGAACTCACCAGGGCGGCTGATGATGCCTTGGGGCTCCAGGGGGGGGCTGCCGCGCCCCGCGCCTCCCCCGTTGGGGCCTCTTGTTGCGCTGGACTCAGCAGCAGCAGCAGGTGCCTCCCCCCCTGGCTGCATGTGGTCAATTTCCTCTCCGGCTTCTGCCGCTGTGGCGCCGAACTCGTTGGTAGCGGCTCCAGGTGCAGCAGCAGCGCAGACGGGGCTGGCAGCAGTGGGGCTGCTGCCTTTACGGAAGAAGCTGGTGCCTGCAGAACTGGGCAGCGTCATTTCTGCAGAAGGGTTGGGCCGCTCGCCTCGAGGCAACGTGCGCGTCTGCCACAGCCAGCCCCACAACGCCTGGCTGGTCCTGTGTTGTGCGGGGGGGGTGGAGAGCCGAGCCTTTTCGGTTTTGCAGCTAGGTTACGAGGGAGCCAAGCGGGTTGCGCTTCTCTATGCTGCTCAGTGTAAGCGCAGCGGCTCCCGCTTCTGCTGCCGATGCAGCAGCAGTTGGCCTGTTACTTTGCTTGTAACGAAAAGCAGCATTGTCTGCAGCATTACCTGTGTCCCGTACCAAAGTAGCCCTTGATAAGGTTGCAGAACTCGCAAGGGAAAGAAAAGCGGGGTTCCAGCTTGGCTTCGGTAAAGCAGGCTTGGGGCAACGGTTAGCTGTGCTGCTGTTGGTGCTGCTGCCACAGGTCGGCGTCACCTGAACAGCAGGAGAGCTGCTGCACAGAAGCCTCCCGTGGGACTGGGAGGAGTGGGGGAGGTGACTCCCGACCGTTCTTCGAAAGTGAAGGGTTCTGAGGAAGCCTCTGCGGAGCTGGCAGCCACAGGCTTGGGCTCTACGGGTCCCCCTGGCGGCTGCTTCAACCTCATAGACTGCTCAGGGGATGTCCCCTATACGACACGAAGTGTATGTCGGGTGGCTGTTGGCTGTTGCATGCGTCTGCCCCTGCGGCGCTTAAGTGTTTGTAGCCAGCCTACACGCTTCCTGCCCTTGCCTGCGTTCTCCTGTAATGTTCGTATTTGGTGGTTCCTGGTGCTCATTCTTCTTTTTCTGTAGTGTACGCGTCAGGGTCTTGGTGTGTGTTATCTGTTGTGTTTGGGAAGGTGTGTGTATTGTTGTTCCATCGTCGTCTTAACTTAGTACTTGGTGCCCGTTGTATTGATGTACCCTGCTGGGGGGTCTATGGGATAAGGCCTCTGCTGCAGCGTGCGCCTGTCGCCGCAGGACGTGTCAGCCAGCCGAGTGGCTCGCCTCAGCAGGCGGGCGATGGAACTGCCATATGTGCACGGGGTTCGTTTTGAGGCGGAGACGTTCGCCTGGGTCGCGCAGATGCGCGGGGAGGCCCGTCGGTTTCTTGTCAAGAAACACGGCTTCATCAAGTCCAGACTGTGCGCGGTGGAGAAGATACAGGCGTGGAGGGCTACGCTGCCTCCGGCGGCACTGGAGCAGGAACTCAAAGGTTAGTACAGATCTACAACAGCTGACACAAGCAGGCAGGCATCCTAAGCAATAAACAGCCATTCACAGTTAGAGGGGGAAGCACGCGCCTATTCACACTAATCCGTAGCTTTTTTAGTCTCAGCAGAATATGCAGCAGCAGCGGAGACAGACAAACGAAGACGCGGGCAACAGACGTATATAGAAACGTAGCATATATATATATATATATATAGTTTTATCTGCATTTCAACGGTGTTATGTTTTTTTTGCAGTGGAACAAGAAGTGCTGGAGATGCTACGAGCCCCAGGGGCGAATCCGGCGGCGCTTGCGCAGCCCATGCCCTTGGGGCCTCCGCTTCAGCCGCTGCCTGCTCCAGACTTTAGGGAGACGTCAGCTTCCCTTGACTTTTAAGTGCAGCAACAGCTGCTGCTGCATCACTTGCTGCTGTTGGTGCGTGTGCTTTGAGTTTCTTCTTCCAAGAACGCTCAGCAGGCCGCCGACTCCACCTCCCGTCGCTGCTTCAAGGCGTTGACTTAGAAATGTGTCTCCTTTCTCCGTTTTCTGCCGCTGGGCAGCGGCACAAAATCTGCCAAGTGCTTCAGTAGCCGCTGCACCTGCTGCAGCGATTCACGCGGGCTGCGACACCGGCCGGTCCAGCCGCCTCTGCACGTGACAGGGACACTCGTTTGGTGCCGGGTTTCCGAACATTGTGCCTCTCCGAGGCAGGCAGCGCTGGTTCTGCCTTCGTTTGCTTTGCTGAGAGAACAGTGCTGCCCTCTGCCTGCGGGCGAGAAACTGGGGTTTCCTACACCTAAGCCAGCGCGGCCTCTGGGCTGCTAAAGCGTTTTCTGAGGTTCTCCCGTCAACAACGGCGACTACTATAGGGGTGCTAGTTACTCCACTCGTAGCGAATGCAAACAGTATGGATTCCAGGCGAATACTGCAACTGCTTACTGCTTGCGATTTCACTACTTTCGCCTTCATTACTACGTACTACTTACTTCTTACTACTCCTAGTTATCACTGCTACTGTTACTACTACGATTTCTGCTACTACTAGTACTACTACGACTGCTGCTACTACTATTACTAGTACTAGAGGTGCTACTAACACTATAAGTACAGCGGCACGAACAAAATAATGCGTAATATGCTAGTGCATGATATGCTGGTACCACCTCTGGCCAGGCGGCAGCCCTGCACTGACAACTGTAAAACGGTGAGACGAGTGAAACGAATATGCCATTTACTTTCCAGTTCAGACTATAAACAAATGCAATGGTTAACGGTTGTTTTGCACCGCAGGGCTTCCTGCGGGCGGCCGGTTTTGAAGCAGCAACCGCTCAACCTGCTGCTGCTGCTGGCGGTGATCTTCTGTGCGAGTGGCGATCAAGGTACTTCAAACCCACAAGTTCAAACCGAGGGGAAGCACGCTACAACGACGGGTCCCGTCGCTGCTGCCACACACCTGGACAGGCTCTGCTGCCGTCCTCCTTGACAGGCCCTTAGTAGCTTCTACCGAAGAGGCACCAGCGCTTGGCTGGCCGACCTGTAAAGAAGCAGCGTGTGCCCTCTGGCATGGGGGGCTGTTCGAAGGGGATGCACAGGGGCTTCATGGCTCCCGTCATTCCATCGGCGTTCTCCCGAGCCTGAGACCCCAAATAACAAACAACACCCCATGTCCCACCAACCATCTCAGCTGCCCGATAATACAGTGCAGTGGCCTCAAACAAAATCGAATGGCGAGACCCAACACGCACAGAATTGCAATTGCTACAACAACTAGGCTCTTGAGTGGGACGGGGTATACAGTGACAGAAAGAAGGAAGCTGAGACCCACATGCAATTCCGAGAGGCGCTGTGTTTCCTTCTTGATCTGAGTTTCCGTTTCAGGGTCTTCACACCTGAAACGCGCAGAACAAACCCAGCAGAGAAACATTTAATGGGCCCTTCAAACCTTAACATGAAGGTTCCTAACACCTCCCTAGAGGAACAACACAGGCGCTTCAAAACCTAAGATGGTGCTGTGTCTACAGGCAGCCATTCTAATGCAGCTAGTAGTTCTTTCCTGCCCTTGCGTGTATGTGCCCGTTAGCCGCTGCGCTGCTGCTTTTTGTTGAATAGTGCGGTGGTTACCATGGAGCAAGAACAACATGTCGTCTGTTGAGAGCCGGCATGACTTCGTCAAACGACGAGATCTTCTCTATGGAGGCGTCAAACCTCTGCTTGGCCTTAGTGAAGAGGTCCTTCTGCATGGCCTCCAGCATTGCGGGGATCGTCGATCCCGCCTCCGCCCAGGGGACGTTCCGCGCCTCTGAGGTGTCTCTACGCACAACGCGCGTCTGGCGGGCCTCTACATCTCGAGGGCCCACCTCCAGCCTGAGGGGAACCCCCTTCAGCTCCCAGTCATTGAACTTCCAGCCCGGGGTGTAGTTGGTCTGCACAACACACACGGCTAAGGATTCCCCTTATAAGCTATCGTTTCTATTCAGGGGCTTTCCTAGAAGATGGACTAGCTAGGTCTTCAGTAGATCTAATGGACGCAACCTAATCTGCAGAAAAGAGGAAACGTGAAAACCACGGAAAATGCTGCTGCAGCTGCTGCTGCTGCCACTGCCGCTGAGTTGCTGCCACCACACGGCTATGGAGGGACTGGAATGCACAGTTAATACAGCCATAGCAACACCTGGTGAAGGGCCTAGCGAGGCAATAGAGAATACGGAGGGAGGCGCATAAGCACAAGAGAGGGACAGAGAAGAAATGTGGACAGAGAATAAAGGGGAAGAATATATCTAAGCGGATACCCCCTAAGAAGCAACTAGCAAAAAAGTAAAACTACGATTTCTTAAAGAAAGGGAAAACTCACCCTGTCATCAACCCTCACACGGACACCCGCCTCAATAAGCGACTTCTCGAGTTCCCGGCACCTGGCCACGATCTCAGCCCCTCCGCTCTCCTGAAAAAGAGCAAGAACGCAGAGAAATAAGAAATAATAGTAATAATAATAATAATAACAATAATAGTAATAATAATAAGGAACCACTGTACGATCACAGATCTACATACAATAACACGCCCTCTGCAGAGAGGCAAAGAAATTGAGAGAAACACAACAGAAGGGGTACATGGCTGCCTTCGCTCTCTTGCTGCTGCTGCTCTCTCCACGCGTCAACATACAAGGAGAACCCATTGAGGAGACAGAGATGGAAACAGACAGAGTGGCTGAAGTACGAGGA
>HG713031.1:11071-14695 GCA_000499725.1 Eimeria brunetti | reverse complement strand
CCACCCGCCTCACCTTGAAGATAATGGGGATGATGACGGCTTGGACAGAGACAATCCGCGGCGGGAGCACGAGGCCCTTGTCGTCTCCATGGGTCATGATCATTACCCCCAAAGAGCGGGTGGTGCAGCCCCAGCTCGTCTGGTGGACCAGCTGCTTTGCCCCCTTCTCGTCTGCAGGCCAGCGGCAGCAATGCAAATTGCATGCAGCGATGCAGTGTACACAAATACAATATATGGATATAATATGAACCCACTGCAGCAGACGCTGCGCCCTCTGCTGCAGCGGTAGAACAGCCGAAACGGTCGCAGATTTGCAGCAAATTTGAAAAGACAAATACAAAGGAACATGTGCAGTATATAGACGCACTATATATATATATATACGTATAATATATATCTACTTCATGTATATATGTATATAAACCAAAGCACGGCAACCTTAGCGGGGAAGAGGGGAAGGCCAAAGAAACTCCAAGGCACGAGACAGCTGCAGCACGAGCTCGCCGACAAGCAGCAGCAGCTGCTGCTGCTGCAGCAAGTGTTGCAACAGCAGGTGGTGCAGCAGCAGCAGCAGCAGGAGGTCCTGTGACGTACCTTCGAATTCGATTCCGAACATCTTTGAAAAGTTTTGGCCAAGGAGATGGGAAGTGGCGGCTTGGATGCCTCTTCCTGTTTCCGGTATTATCCCTTCAATGGTAGTTGTCGTCTTCCCTCCAGCAAACTTCTCGTTTTCACTCTTTTCACCCTTTATCACAGGCACCGCCAAGTAGTCCTCGTACCACCTAAGCCAGCAGCAGCAGCAGCGCCAGCAGCAGCAGCGGGAAGGTACACGGACGCACCGCAGAAGGCAGCAGCGCCAGCAGCAGGAGCAGCCAGGGTCTAGGACAAATACGCAGCAGCAGCAGCAGCAGCAGCTGGGCAACAAAAGGCTCCATGGAATAATCGGGAAAAGTAAGGAATTAGGCGCACTGTCTGTACAGCTCAAGGATGTCAAGCACCATGGCATAGGCCTCCTCTTCAGTTGCATGCGCGGTGTGTCCCTCTTGCCACAAGAACTCCCTCGTGCGCAGGAACGGGGTTGGCTGCTTGAACTCCCATCTGCAGCACAGCAGCAGCAGCAGGAAAAACAGCAGCGGCGCTGTTGAGAGCCAGCAGCAGGAGCCCTTCGCACCCAAACCCCGCTGCGCTGTGCCCTCCGCTGATCAACACCCCGCCATCGTCTCCCCTCTGCTACAGCCCGGCCATCCATCTGCTGCCTCAACCCCTGCTTCTCCTACTGCTGCTGCTCCTGCTGCTGCTGCTGCTGCTGCTGCTGCTGCTGCTGCTGGTGTTGAGGCCTCACCTGACGACGTTGTTCCACTGGTTAAGTTTGAGGGGGAGGTCCCTGTGGGACCGGATCCACTTGGCGTAGGCTGGGTACATGATGGTCTCGCTGGTCGGGCGGATGGCCACCTTCTCGGGCAACTCGGATTCCCCGTAGTGGGTGACCCACGCCACCTCTGGCTTGAACCCCTCCACGTGGTCTTTCTCCCTCTCCAGCTTTGCCTGAACGCCACAAACTTCCATGCATGCAAACCCCACCTCCTGCTCCTGCTCCTGCTCCTGCTGCTCCTGTTGCTGCTGCTGCTGCTGCTGCTGCTGCTGCTGCTGCTGCTGCTGCTGCTGGGGATGGGGCTCGGGCTGCTGCTCCTCCTGCTGGGGCTGGGGCTACTCGGGCTGCTGCTGCTGCTGCTGCTGGGGATGGGGCTACTGCGGCCGCTGCTGCTGTTGCTACTGCTGGGGCTGCTGCAGAAGCAGCTGCGGGAAGGAGTTCAGGAAAGGTGTAGGAGGGGAAGAGAAGCAGCAAATGGAACAGGAATAGAGAGAGGGGAGACAGACAAATACAAGAAATACCAAAAGAGACAAAGGGAACAAAAACAAAAGAAAGGAATGGTGCAACATTAAAGGCTTTAACGCAGCCGCAACACAAAACGAAGGGACAGCAGCAGCGCGGGCAGGAGGAGGAGACAGGCAAAAAGGAGACAGCGGGTCCCGGAGACAGAGAGACAGTTGCGGAGACGGGCAAAAAGGAGACAGTATTCCAGCGTCCCCTTTTTCCTCCTCTAAAGGCACTACAATATTGTCTTTTAAGGATCTATATTGTCCCGTCTCACTTGAGAAACAAACATGGGGAAGTAGCAATTCTCTACCCCCATTCGCTTGATGCTGTCGTCAAAGAAACGCTGTACCGCCTCCCACATCCGGTAGGCCCAGGGGCGGATAATGTAGCAGCCGCTGATATCGTAGTATTCTACCAGCTCGCTTCGCACTATCACCTGCAGCAAAAGGAAGGAAAACAAGGCAGAGTCGAATGCACACAAAGCAGCAGCAGCAGCAACAGCAGCAGCAGAGATGCATCGGACAGAAAAACAAGGAAACGAAGAGACACAATAGAAACACTGGCTGTAGAAGGGGCTTAAGGAAAGGAGAAAAGGAGGAAGCCAGCGAGGAAAAAATGAAACAAACTAGATAAAACAAATACACGCGAAGACAGAAAACAAAACCTGGGTTAGGGAGGATCAGAGAAGAGAAAGAGAAAGAAAAAAAATACAAGAGGCAGGTGCGGCAAAAGGAGACGAAAGCTGCAGCGAAGCCGGCGCATGCAAAGACAGAGGAGACAGAGACAAGAGCTGGCAAAGAGGAGACAGCCAGGTGCATGCGCTTTGGGAGCCGACACAAAAGGAGACAGTTGGGAGCAATAGCAAAGGAGACAGAAGAAAGGAGACACCTCGTTCAAACGCTGAGGCGGGGAGACACCGCCGCTGGCAGCACGGCAGCAGCAAAAGAGAAAGGAGACAGCAGCAGCGCAGACTGGCAGAGACAAACCGCAGCAGGAAGCAAGGAGACAGTAACGGAGACACGAGGAGACAGTTCATTGTCCCCTTCCAATGGCAGCGGGAGCACCATACGCCACCAGCACAACACAATACAAGTCGAGATAAAAGGCAAAAAAAACAAAAAAACGAAAGCGAAAATAAATGCATGTGGCCCCTGCTGCTGCTGCTGCTTCTCAGGCCTGAGCTGCAGCAGCTGCAGCACTAGGGGCCCGCCGCTGCAGCAGCAAAACTTACTTGGGTGTACCACTCTGCGAAATTGGTTGCCTTTTTGGCTGTCACCCCCAGCGTTGCTTCCTGCTGCTGCGGCTCCTCCTTGCTGCTCTTTGCTGCAGTTCCCGCCTTCTCTGCTGCTGCCTTTCCGTTCACGGCCTCAGCAGGTGCATCGGCGAGGGTCTCTAGTTCTGTTGCAGCAAAAAAAAACAAAAAAACCAACACCAGCAAACCGCATGCAACGGCAGCAGCAGCAGCAGCAACAGCAGCAGCAGAAGCTATGGTCCCCCCCCCACAACTCCCCCAGCCCTCGTCAATCACGCCGCTGCTACCACCAACTCCCACCAGCCAGCAGCAGCAGCACAAGCAGCGGCTGCCTGCTTATAAAGTGCGAAGAGGCAGCAGCAACAGCAGCAGCAGCAGCAGCAGCAGCAGTTGGCAGAGCCACGCCATCAGCAGCACCAAAGCGTTCCACCAGCCAACAGCGTGGTGGTGGCGACCGCAGCAGCAGCAAGAGCAGCAGCAACAGCAGCAGCAA
>HG713031.1:3571-8571 GCA_000499725.1 Eimeria brunetti | reverse complement strand
GCAGCAGCAGCAGCAACAGGAGTGCAGCAGACTTCATGCCTTCGCCGCTGTCTATACACCTGAAGCATCTGATTCAAAGGAGGCGAGCAGCAAAGCGCAGCAACTACCATCCGCAGCTGCTGCCAGTTCCTCCTTTTCCTGCTGCTGCAGCACCTCGCGGTGTTGCCCCTGGCATCCCTCCCCTTCCTCAGACTGCTGCTGCTGCTGCTGCTGCGCTGGGGCAACAGCAGCTGCAGCAGCAGCAGCTCTTCCAGCTGCAGGACATGCAGCTGCTGCAGCTGAGGGGGGGGGCCCTCCCTGAAGGCCTAGGGCTAGCAGGAATGGATGTTGTCTCTCTTAGCGGCGATGCAGCAGCAGCAGATTCAGTATCTCCTGCTTTTGCTGCTGCTGATTCTCTTGAATCTGTTGCTGCTGTTGCTTTGGCCCGCTGGCGTGAAGCAGCAGCAGCCGCAGCAGCCACTGGCTCTGCAGCAGCAGCAGCAGCAGCAGAAAGAGAAGACCAACCCTTTTGGCAGGGCCTCTGTGATCGTATATTCACTTCAAGGGATTTGCTGCAGGTGGCATCTATTGCTGCGCTGCTGCGCCTGATTTGCTGCAGATATGCTCCCACAGCAGCAGCAGCAGCACCCTTCTTCCTGCAGCACTTCGCCCACCCGCAGCAGCAGCAGCTCCCAGAACGGCAGCAGCGCACGCTGCAGCAGCAGCAGCAGCAGCGGCTGCCTTCGCAGAGGCCAGTTTCTGCATCTCTGCTGCTGCCGCTGACACGGGAGTTTATTGATGACATTCACTGCCTGTCTGCTGCTGCAGCAGCAGACCTAGCTGCGGTATTTGCTGCCAGCAACTGCTGCAGCATCGAGCTGCTGCAGCTGCTGGTTCGCCGCAGCATCGACACATGGCTTCTCCCAGAGGACCGCCTGGAGCAGCAGCGGCAGCAGCAGCAGCTGCAGCAGCAGCAGCAGCAGCAGCTGTTTGCTATCAAGCCAGAGGCAGTTACCTGCTTCTCTCCCTACGAGTTTGCTGTGTTCTGTTCCGCGCTGCAGCACGTGCTGCAGCAGGCAGAGCCGCTGCTGCGGAGGCGGGCGCAGCAACAGCAACAGCAGCAACAGACGCTGCTGCAGCTGCTGCCGCTGCCCGAATTCCTCTGCAGCGCTGCTGCTTTCCTGCTGCGCTGCAGCCCACAAAACTACATACACCAGGTTGCTGCAGTGGGAAGCCTTGCAGCACTTGCTGCAGATGCACTGCAGCAAGAGCAGCAGCAGCAGCAACAGCAGCAGCAGCAACAGCAGCAGCAGCAACAGCAGCAGCAGCGAGAGCAGCTGGTGCAGCTGGGTAAGGCCAGCGTCGAGCTTCTGAAGGTGGCTGACGCATTCATTCCGCGGGAAGACGCAGCAGAAGCAGCAGCAGCAGCAGCAGCAGCAGGGGCACCAGCAGCAGCAGCCCTTGCTGCCAAGGAAACGGCGCGGCTGATGAGTCTTCTCCGTACAGCATCTGCTGGCGAATCTTCCCAGCAGCAGGTGCAGCAGCTGCAGCAGCAGCAAGAGCAGCAGAACCCTAACGGAGCACCCAAAGGGGAAGAGGGGCCCCAAGCTGCTGAGGCGCTGCAGCAGCAGCCAGGCGCTGCTGCGCTGCTGTTTATGCTGCAGCAGACGCAGCAGCACTTGACGCGGCAGCATTCTTTGCTGCAGCAGCAGCAACAGGACCAACATGAGCCCCCAGCCGATTCTGCTGCAGCGGCAGCAGCTGCAGCAGCAGCTGCTGCTGCAGCAGCTGGTGCTGCAGCAGGTCGCCTGCAGTATGTGCCTTTGAATTGGTGGGAGATCCCAGCTGCCGATACACTGCAGCTGATGGCGTCTGTGAGTGCAGCAACAGCAGCAGCAGCAACAGTGCTGCTGCAGCCGTTGCTGCTGAAGCGGTCTCGGGGCAACGGGCAGCAGCCGCTGCAGCAACGGAAGCAGCAGCTGCTGCAGCTCCTGCTGCAGGGTACAGAGGCCCCACCAGCAGATGCAGCAGCGCCGGCAGCGCCGCTGCTGCAGGCAGCAGCAGCAAGCCTCATGGGGACTGTAAGTACTATACTAGCAGCAGCAGGGGCTTCGCTGTTGCCAGCTGCTGCTGATGCATGCAGAGCGCTGCTGCTGCTGCAGCTGCTGCCTGCTGAGACACAGACACAGAAGCCCCAGCGATCAGAGGCTATCAAGGTGAGCTTAGCTGTAGTGGGCTGATGGTAGTTTAGCCGCCGCTCTGTAACTTGCTGCTGCTGCTGCTGCTGCTACTGCTGCTGCTGCTGCTGCTGCTGCTGCTGCCATTGTTGGTGCTCCTGTAGTGGCCCCTCCAGTGCTTCCTTCCTTAGCTCTTGCTCGTGTTAGCCTGTCAGCAGCCGTATAAGAGTAGTCAGTGCTGCTGCGTGCTGCGGCTGCTGCTGTTGCTGCTGCTGCTGCTGCTGCTGCTGCAGGCGCTGGTGGAGGAGGTGGGGAGGCGCTTTGCGGATTTGACAGCGCAGGAGAAGGAAAGGCTGAGTCTGGCAGTCAGTGCCATTGGCATAAAGGTAAATAATACCCCATTCTCTCACCTGCTGCTGTTGCTGCTGTTGCTGCTGCTGCTGTTGCTGCTGCCTTGTTGCTGCTGTTGCCGTGGTGCAAACTAGGCCTTTGTTGCTGCTGCTGCAGTGGATTTGCTGCTGCTGCTGCTGCTGCTGCTGCTGCAGTAAAACATATTTTTTCTGTGTCTGCACATAGGACCCTTACCTACGCCACTACTGCCGGGTGTATGGACGCCCGCTGCAGCAGCGCCGCTCTGTGTCTGCTGCTTATAGAAGCAAGCTTGCTGCACGAGGTGCAGCAGCACACACTGCTGCTGCCCCCAATGCAGCAAATTCTGCCGCTGCTGCAGCTGCTGCTGCAGCTGCTGCAGCAGCTCAATAGTCACTGCATGCAGCTGCTGCAGCAGCTCAATAGTCACTGCATGCAACCCCAACGCCTATGGCTGCCTTGGCCTGCTGCTGCTGCTGCTAGCAGCAGCAGCAGCAGCTGCAGCTGCAGCAGCTTTGGGGCAAGTAGATGTTTACGGGATGCCTTTATCAACTATTACTCTTGTTCAACTATGGCTTGGAACTACAAGTGCAAGAAGGACGGTGGCACGCTTAGTCTTAGCTTTCAGTGTGAAGCATTAAGACACCGAGCCCCAGCTAGCTAGCTAGAGCTAGCTAGCTAGCTGGCTAGCCAGCCGCCGTAGTAGTTAGAACCGGGGAACCCCGTGCAGCTGCTGCACTGCAGAGTTCGCCTCTATAGGTGCAAACCAAAGACACGACCCAAGCAGCAAGCGGGCAGCTAGCTAGTCGCTAGCCAACCAGTTCGACGGCAGCAAGCAGCTCGAGCTAGCGCTGGCTAGCTAGCACTGGCTAGCTAGCGCTGGCTAGCGAACAGTAGCTAGCTAGCGGCAGCTGTCTATCCCTGCCGACTCGGTAGCACTGGCTAGCGGACCCCGTGCCTAGCTAGCCAGCCCTGGTCAGCTAGCTAGCTAGCCAAGGTTCGCAGCTAGCTGCAGCTAGCTGTCTGCAGCGTTGCTACATTTCGATGGAAATGAAAGACATTATCTGCGGCACCTTCTCAGGGTAATGCGCGTGGCTCTTCACCAGCCCCGTCACGTCTACGTTCTCGACGCCAGGCACCGATGTCACAGGGGCTAGACCCGCCACCTGCGCAAACCCAGCAGCAGCAACAGCAGCAGCAGCAGCAGCAGCAACAGCGGCAGCAGCAGCAGCAGCAGCAGCAGCAGCGGCAGCAGCAGCAGAAGCGGAAGCGGAAGGTCAGAGGGGGGCATGCATGCGCATGCATGCATGCGCATGCAAGGAGCAGGAGGCTGCAAGAGCAGCAACCAGCAGCCGAGGACTGAGAGACAGTCCCCTTCCACCTGTTCTAACTACTACTACTAGTCTCGCTAGCTGCCACAAGGGCCACCCGTCAGCTAGCTAGCTAGCTAGCTAGCTGCCACAAGGGCCACCGGCCAGCCAGCTAGCTAGCTGGCACAAAGGCCCCCCAACCGCCTTGCTAGTTCACTACCAGCTAGCATCTACAGAGCTCCCTATCTCCCTAGCTATCTCCCTAACTAGTTAGCTAGCTAGCTAGCTAACTAGGCCGGTGTTCCTTATACCTGGATAGCACCTGCACAGCTCCCTGTCTCCCTAGCTAGCTCCCTATCTCCCTACCTCCCTTGCTGCCTCCCTAGCTAGCTAGCTAGCTAGCTAGGTGTTTTGTCTACCTGGGTAGCACCTGCACAGTTCCCTATCTCCCTATATCCCTAGCCAGCTCCCTAGCTCCCTCCCTAGCTCCCTCGCTCCCTGGCTAACTAGACAGCTAGCTAGATAGCTAGCCAGCTAGCTAGCTAGCTCGCTAGTTAGCCTCCCTGGCAAACTAGCTAGCTAGCTATCTGGCTAGCTGTCTAGCTATCTAGCAATCTAGCTAGCTAGATGTGTATTGTACCTGGAGTCTGAATTCCATCCAGCGGTAGAGGAATGCAAGCAGCCAGTCAGTGCGGCAGTAGACGTTAACCAGCCTGCCAGCCGTCACCTGCCGCGCCTGCCGCCACTGGGCTGCATTCATCGAGGCCGGCAGCCCCATCAGCACCACGTCGTGCACGCAGTGGAACTTGCGCTGCAGCAGCAGCAGCAGCAGCAGCAGCAGCAGCAGTGGCGGCGGCGGGAGGTGCAGAGGAGGGAGGGCAGCGGCAGCAGCAGCAGAGGCGGAAGCGGCAGCAGCAGGGAGGGGCAAGACGGAAGCTGGGAAGGGCCTCCAGGGGGCTAAGGCTGCGTGCGGATTTCAGCAGCAGCAGCAGCAGCAGCAACAGCAACAGCAACAGCAACAGCAGCAGCAAGTCGTGGTTACCTTCTTCCAGAGCGCCTGCAGACAGTAGAAAATTACTCGCGCCCCCATGCTGTACCCTGCGAGGGTCACCGGTCTCTGCCCCACAGCCTGCGCAGCAGCAGCAAATCCGAACCCCCCAGGTGT
>HG713029.1:18287-30806 GCA_000499725.1 Eimeria brunetti | reverse complement strand
TGTGCTGCTGCTGCTGCTGCTGCTGCTGCTGCTGCTGCTATTGCTGCTGCTGCTACTGCTGCTGCTGCTGCTATTGCTGCTATTGCTGCTGTTGCTGCTGCTGCTGCTGCTGCTATTGCTGCTGCTGCTGCTGCTATTGCTGCTGCTGGTGCTGCTGCTGCTGCTATTGCTGCTGCTGCTGCTGCTGCTGCTGCTGCTGCAGTCTCCCGACGATATAGTAGCAGCAAGCAAGACGGAAAATAGTGCATTAGCGGCTTACATCAAAGCCCAAAGTGGAAATGGGAAAAGAAATGAAAACAAAATAAAACAAAATTCAAATCAAGACCTAAGGGTAAAGATAAATAAATAAATAAATAAATAAATAAATAAATAAATAAATAAATGCATTTATTTATCCAGACCCCCGTGCTTTATTTATTTATTTTTTTGCTTTTTTGCAAGAAACCTTAAGACAGCCACCCAGCTGTACTATTACGGTTCCTAATAATAATAATACTAATAATAAGAATAATATTAATAATATTAATAATAATAATAATAATAATAGTAATAGTATATAGTAATAATAATAGTAATAATAATAATAATAATACTAATAATAATATTAATAATAATAATAATAGTAATAGTAATAGTGATAATAATACTAATAGTAATAATAATAATAGTAATAATAATAATAATAATAATAATAATAATAATAATAATAATAATAATAATAATAGTAATAATAATAATATAAGAATGGGAGTAAGAATTAGTAAGAATAATAAAATGATAACAAAAACAACAGCCGTAATAATATTTCCATCCTGTCTAAAACAGCACCCCCTCGTTTTATTTATTTTATTTCATTTTAATTTAACTTATTATTAACTAATTAATTAATTATTTAATTAATTAATTAATTAATTAATTAATTTATTTATTTATTTGTTTTGTTTATAGGCCCCTGCCTCTTACAGTTTGTCTCGGTTTTTTTTTCTTTTTTTTAAATTAGATGAGGGGGGGTGGACAGCTAAAGGGCCCCCCTTTTTTACTCTTTTTTCCCTAATTCTCATGATATTTGTTTGCATGCAAACGGTAATATATTATTCATTTATTTATTTATTTATTTGTTCATTTATTTACCCTCTTGTATTTTGTTTTGTTGTATTTTGTTTTATTTTATTTCGATTTTTTTCTACTCATTTTGGATTTCTTTTTATTCTTTTTTCTCTAATTCTCGTGATATTTGTTTGCATGCAAACGGTAATATATTATTTATTTATTATTTATTTATTTATTTATTTATTTATTTATTTATTTACTTTATTGTATTTTGTTTTATTTTATTTCGATTTTTTTCTACTTAGTTTGGATTTCTTTTTATTCGTTTTTCTCTAATTCTCATGATATTTGTTTGCATGCAAACGGTAATATGTTATTCATTTATTTTATTTTATTTTTATTCATTTTATTGGATTTTATTTTATTTTGCTTTATTCTCTTTTACTTTATTTTATTTTATTTTGTTTCGATTTCTTTTTTGTCTTGGTTTTGTTTTGTTCTCTTTTTTGTCGGTTGTTTGTTTTCTCTCTTTTTTTAATTTATTTATTTTATTTCTTTTCATTCCTTTATGCATTTTATTTATTCGTTTTGTTTTTCCCTTTATCCATCTGCTTATTATTGGTTTTATTTTTATTATTTTAAATTTTTTTCTCTTTTTCTCGATACCATTTCTTTGCATGCAAATAATAAATTCTTATTATTACCTTTTTTGTGCTTTGTTTGTTTATTAGATATGTTTTTTATTCTTAATTTGTTCCATTTTTAGGGTTTAGGGTTTAGGGTTTAGGGTTTAGGGTTTAGGGTTTAGGGTTTTGCATTTGTTTTTTCTTCAGCTAGACCCTCTCTTCGTGTCTCCCGCCAGCTCTTCTGCTGCAGCAGCAGCAGCAGCAGCAGCAAAAGAAGCAGCAGCAGGAGCGTCATCAGCAACAGGAACAGCAACAACAACAGCAGCAACAGCAGCAACAGCAGCAGCAGCAGCAGCAGCAGCGGAAGGGGGTTTTGTGCATATTCTGCTATCTTGGTGTTTTACAGCAGAAAAGTTAAGTTTGTATTTTTCTTTATTTTTATTTTTTGTTTTAGTTTGTTCAAACCCGGGTATTCTGCCGAAAAGGCCAAAGGGAGATTCGGCTGTCGAAGAACTCATGGACGTAGGGTTTAGGGTTTAGGGTTTAGGGTTTAGGGTTTAGGGTTTAGGAGTTGGGGTTTAGGGTTTGGCGTTTAGAGTTTGGGGCTAAGGGTTTAGGGTTTAGGGTTTAGAGTTTGGGGTTCAGGGTTTAGGGTTTGGGTTCTGGGTTTAGGGTTTGGAGTTTAGGATTTAGGGTTTAGGGTTTAGGGTTTAGGGTTTGGGGTTTAGGGTTTAGGGTTTGGGGTTTAGGGTTTTATTTGGTGTAAACATCAGCAATGTGTATACGGCATCTTCTCCTCTCTGCTGCTGCTGCCGCTGCTGCTGCTGCCGCTGCTGCTGCTGTTGCTGCTTCCACTGCTGCTGCTGCTGCTGCTGCTGCTGCTGCTGCTGCTGCTGCTGCTGCTGCTGCAGCTGCTGACAGCAGCAGATACACCTGAAGATACAGTGGAAGGAGTGGATATGCAGCGACTTTGTTACTCTTGTTGGATTTACAAACCCATTAGGACCAAACACTGCAGGTAATTTACTTTTTATTTTATTTATTTTATTTGTTTTATTTATTATTTATTTATTTATCTATTTATTTATTTATTCATTATGTATTTATTTATATATTTATTGTTTATAGTTCTGTTACTCTTGTTGGATTTACAAACCCATTAGGACCAAACACTGCAGGTAATTTATTTTATTTCATTTTATTTATTTTATTTTATTTTATTTTATTTTATTTATTTTATTTTATTTTATTTTATTTTATTTATTTTATTCTATTATTTAATTATTTAGTTATTTGTTATGTATTTATTATATATTTATTTATTTATTTATTGTCTATATTTCTGTTATTCTCGTTGGATTTACAAAACCACTAGAACAAAACATCTTATTTTATTTTATTTTATTTTACTTCATTTTGTTAGTTTATTTTTTATTTATTATTTATCATTTATTTATTTATTTGCTTATTTACTTATTTATTTATTATTTATTCATTATTTATTATTTATTTATTTTTAGAATTTGTTGCTGCTGTTAATCAACTAATGCATTACATATTTATTTTTCTCTAATACCATCTCCACTAATTAATTAACTATTAATTATTAATTAATTTATTTATTTATTTATTATTATTTACTATTTATTATTTATTTATTTATTATTTATTTTAGGATTTGCTGCTGCTTTTACTCAACTAATGCATTGCATATTTATTTATCTTTCTCCAATACCATCTCCCCTAATTAGTTAGTTCTTAATTTTTTATTTCCCATTATATATTATTAATTAATTAGTTCTTAATTATTTATTTCCCATTATATATTATTAATTAATTAGTTCTTAATTATTTATTTCCTATTATATATTATTAATTAGTTAGTTCTTAATTATTTATTTCCCATTATATATTATTAATTAGTTAGTTCTTAATTGTTTATTTCCCATTATATATTATTAATTAGATAGTTCTTAATTATTTATTTACTATTGTATATTATTAATGAATGAATAAATGAATGGATGAACGTATTCTGTATGTATTAATCTATTAATTTATTTATATATTTTCGTATTTCTTTATTTATTTATTATTTATTTATTTATTTTTTTTCTTTTTTTAGGATTTGCTGCTGCTGCATCCGTTGCTTCGACCACCATTGTCTGTACATTTCCAACTGCGTAGGAAGTGGAAATGTACGGGTTTTAACTGCTTGGCTTTTCTTTATTTGTCTTTCCCAAGTAAGATCTATTCCATCTAATGCATTTAATGTATTTATTTTATTTAATTCTTTTATTGTATTTATTTTACGTTTTTAATTTCTTTTTTTCCGCTTTTTTCTATCCGTTTTGAGTGGTTAAGTCTGGCTCTAGGCTCTTGTTTAGTTGTTTTTCACAACTAATATCTATTTAATTCATTTAATTCCTTTAATTTAATTCATTTTATTTAATTTATTTAATTTATTTATTTAATTTATCTATTTATTCTGTTTTTTTTTCTTTTTCTGCTTTTTTTCTCTTCATTTTGAGTGGTTAGAGTCTGGTTCTAACTGCTTGGCTCTTGTTTATTTGTTTTTCTCAAGTAATATTTATTTTATTTATTTATTTAATTCATTTAATTTAATTTAGTTAATTGAATTGTTTTAATTAATTTAATTATTTTAATTAATCAATTCTTTCTGCCTTTTTTGCTCTTTTTTCTCTTCATTTTGAGGGGTTATAGTCTAAGGAGGCTAACCTTATTACAAGTAATATTTTATTTATTTTATTTATTTTATTTTATTTATTTTATTTATTTTATTTATTTATTTTTTTATTTATTTGATTTATTTTATTTATTTAATTAGTTTATTCTGCTTTATCTGCTCTTTTTTCTATTCATTTTGGTTGGTCTTACCACTACACCGAAACAAATCCAGAAAAATATATTTATTTTCTATTTTTTATATTTATTTTATTATTTTATTTCATTTTATCTATATTCTTTATTTTTCTGTATTTGTTCAGCTGCATTTTTCTATTGATGTTATTTCTACTATATTTTTATTTAGTTTATTTCATTTATTCATAATTATACATACTATAATAATTATGTTATAATTATGCCTATTATAATAATAGTAATAATATAATTATTCGATTTTTTATTTATCTATTTACTGCCTCCTATTATATTTATTTATTGTTTATTTATTTGTGTATTTATTGTTTCCATATTTACTTATTTATTTATTTATTCATTTAATTATTTATTTATTTATTTATTTATTTATTTATTTATTTATTTATTTATTTATTTATTTATTTATTTGTGTTCAGGTACTGTACATCTTGTTATGTGTTTATTGTTTTGTTTATATGTATTTATCTACTAATTAATTAACTAATTAATTAATTAACAAGTTTATTATTTATTTATTTATTTATTTATTTATTTATTTATTTATTATTTATTTCTCTATTTGTGTTCAGTTACTGCACATTCTGTTACGTGTTTATTGTTTCGTATATACCTATACGAATTGATAAATTAGTTAACTAACTAACTAATTAACTAATTGACTGATTAATATATTTATTTATTTATTTATTATTTAATTTGTTTATTTACTAATTTATTTATTATCTATTTCTCTATTGTATTCAGGTCCTGCACATTTTATTATGTATTTATTGTTGCGTATATACTTATACGAATTAATTAATTAACTAATTAACTAATTAATATATTTATTTATTTATTAATTAATTAATTAACTAATTGATTAATTAATTAATTAATTTATTTATTTATTTGTATTCAGGTCCTGCACATTTTATTATGTACTTATTGTTTCGTATATACTTATACGAATTAATTAACTAACTAATTAACTAATTAACTAATTAATATATTTATTTATTATTTAATTAGTTTATTAATTTATTTATTAATTTATTTATCTATTTCTGTATTTGTATTCAGGTCTTGCACATTTTATTATGTATTTATTGTTTCGTAGTTTACATAAAAGTTGAAGGCCTAACTACGGGCTGTATGCATCTTTTTTCTCAAAACCCCCTTCTTATAGTCGTAAGAATTAATTAATTAATTATTTATTTATTTATTTTTATCACTTTAGTAATTAATTAATTCATTAATTAATTAATTAATTAATTAATTAATTATTCCAGTAGTTTATTAATTAATTTATTAATATATCTGTCTTTAGTCTTGCTCTATAGCCCCTTCAGTTTATGTATATAATGTATACTATCTGTTTTATATGTATAAATGTATTTTTCTTTATTATGTATATAGATTATATATACTATATATGTATATATATATATATATATATTAGATTAGATTAGATTGTATTATAATTATATGATATATATGTATTTTACCAGCGTATAGCTAATAATGTGTATATACACTGTAAAAACGAAATTCATGTATCTGCATGTATAAACATAAAACAATAAAAACTATTTTACATAATCTTTTTAATTATATTTTATATATATAAAATATATAAATATGCACTAAAAAAAAACAAAAACTACAGCTGTAATTCGATAACTAAATACATTCCGCATATCTCTATATATTTACTAATACAGATGTATTAATTAATTATTAATTAATTAATTAATTATTTAATTATATATACCTATTTTTGTATTTATTTGTAGGTAATGTATTTAATTCCTTTATCAACTGGGCGCTGTTTACGCTTTTTCTTTGCTCATCTTCGCAACATCTGCAATAATATTACGATGAATGAAATGCTCAATAAATCCAGGTATTCTTATTTATTATTTATTTATTTATTTATTTATTTATTTATTTATTTATTTATTTATTTAGTATTTATTATTTACCGATTTGTTATTTGTTTATTTATTAGTTAGTTGTATTTGTTTGTTTGTTTGTATTTATTCTTATTTATTTGTTTATTTATTTTTTATTTGGTTAGTATTTTATTTAGTTATTTTTTTTGTTTATTCTTTTTGTTTATTCCTTCGTTTGTTTATTTTTTTGTTTATTCTTTTGTTTGTTACTCGTTTATTCTGTTTATTATTTATTTGCTTATGTATTTATTTATGTATTTATTAATGTATTTGTTTATTATTTATGTATTTGTTTATTTGTTTGTTTGTTTTGTTTTTATGCTTATATTTATGTTTGTTTGTTTGGTATTTGATTTATTAATTTTACTTATTTATGTTTTTGTTTTAATTTATTTATTTTTTATTTTATTTATTTATTCATTCATTTATTCATTAATCCCCTAATGGCTATTTATTAGTTTACATATATCTATACTTCCAATTTTATTTGTTTTTTCACTTATTAACCAATTGATGTATTCATTAAATGGTATTATTTATTCGTTTACTATTTATTTATTTATGAAATAATTAATCAATTAATTAGTGTATGTACTTATTTATCAATTTGTATATTTATATATTTATTTATTAATCTATTTATTTATTTATTAATGTATTCATTAATTTACTAATATATTAACTAGTCAATTAATTAATTTATTTATTTATTAATTAATTTATTAATTTGTTAACTAATTAATTAATTAATTAATTAATTTATTTATTTATTAATTTATTAATTTATTAACTAACTAATTAACTAATTAGTTAATTAGTTAATTAATTAAAAAATAAATATATAAATAAATAAATAAATAAATAAAATGGATTTGTATTTTTGTAGATACGGGTATTTATGGAGGCGGGTGGGGGTGATGACCCGGCAGGGGCTGCGGTGGCACAGGAGTTTCCGGCCTAAGAGCAGAGGGGTAAGAAAAAAGGGGAAAAATGAAAAGAAGGGAATAAATAGATGAATTAAGAGCTGAATAAATGAATAAATAGAAAGGAATAGGGGTAATTAGAGGAAAAAGCGAAAAAAAACAATAAAAAACAAAGAAAAATGGATTTTTCTGAAAAAAATGGATTTAGTTCTTTTTTCTGCATTTGTTTCCCCTTCTCTATTTCCATATTTACTCCATTTCTTTCGTTTTTTGTTTAATAGAGTACAAATACAATTCCAAATAATACAAGTCCAAATAAATATAAATATAAATACAACTTCTACTCCAATTTCAGGTGTATGTACAGGTGTGGGGCAACTGCTGCGATTTCTGGCTTGGGAGGAGTTCCCAGCTGTATGCAGAGGAGGGGCCCTTCGTGCTGCAGCAGCAGCAGCAGCAGCAGCAGCAGCAGCAGCGGCAGCAGCAGCAGCAGCAGCAGCAGTGCCTCATCTCCCGCCAGCAGCAGCAGCCCCGGGGCCTCAGGTGGCTGGGGGCCCTGCTGCGGCGGCTACGCTGGCGAAGGGCAGCAGCAGCAGCAGCAGCAGCAGCAGCAGCAGATGAGGAGGAAGCAGCAGGAGCAGCACCAGCAGCAGCAGCAGCAGCAGCAGCAGCAGCCAGTGGAAAGAGCAGCAGCATTGAAATGTCAGTGCTGCAAACTCAAATACGAAAACAGGCGTAGATGCAGGTGCTGCTGCTGCTGCAGCACTTGCTGCTGCTGCAGCATTTGCTGCTGTTGCAGCATTTGCCGCTGCTGCAGCATTTGCTGCTGCCTCTGCAGCATTGGCTGCTGCCTCAGCATTTGCTGCTGTTGCAGCATTGGCTGCTGCTGCAGCATTGGATGCTGCTGCAGCATTGGATGCTGCTGCAGCGGATGCGTGCGCGTTGGCGCCCAGACACTGCATATTTTGAGGGTTTATCAGGGTTTAGGGTTTATTAGGGTTTAGGGTTTATTAGGGTTTAGGGTTTATTAGGGTTTAGGGTTTATTAGTGTTTAGGGTTTATTAGGGTTTAGAGCCACTACAAAGGCTAATGCATAGCCAAACAAATGGGCACAGCTCCTATATTAACTGGAGGTAAAATACAGAAAATATAAATTAGTATATATATGTAATATATGTGAGTTTAAGTAATATCTTTTTAGAGATGTAGCGGCAAGGGAAGACCAATGGTCACCGCTATGCCGCGCTGTTACGAAGGAGGGGAAAAGAGAGAAATAAAACAAAAAAATTAAATATAAAATACGAAAAAGTATAAAAAATATAAATTAACATTTGATTAATGCATTTAATTCAAAAATAAATGAACTATAAACGCCCCTTTTGTTTGCTTGTATGACCAGTGGCTACCGGCGCCCAGCAGCAGCAGCAGCAGCAGTTTCTGCTGCCTCTTCAAGAAAGAGCCAAGAAAAAGAAATAAAAAAAACAGGAATATGAATTAAAGAATATTGCAAACGAAGAAAAGTAAAAAAATTATTAATTTATTTCAATAAATTAATTTTCTCAAAAATGGACGACGAGGGTATCGATCCCTCTACCTCTCGCATGCTAAGCGAGCGCTCTACCATTTGAGCTAGACGCCCTTATTGTTTTCGGGTTTTTATTTTGTTGCCGATTTTGAAAAGGAAATAAAATAGGTGAAATAATTAAGTCGAATTCCAATTACGTTCTGGGAATACGGGGGTCGTCTTCAGCAATTAAAAGAGGGCAAATAGAATTTAATGCTGTTTAATGTAGTGCTGAGTTGGAAATATTTCAAAAAAAATCTGAAAATAAGCTAGAAATTAGTATTTATTAAACTTATTTCGAGCTCATTGTTCACTTTGTAGTCTTTTTGCATATTTTCTACAGATGTGTTTTTATCAATATGTATATATATATATGTGTGTATAATATATATATATATATGCAGATATATACGGCAGTATATAATAATATACAGATATACATATTATATATATGTATATTTATATTACGCACATGTTTCCTGTGCTTTTAAATAAGATTTTATATAATAGATATATTGCATTTGAATAGAATATTCAATTACCTCATAAATTTCCGTTGTAGAGAGATGAATATGAATAAAAGACCTCTACAGCTTTGAAGCCGCTGCAATCTGGTGTTTGTTTGAGGAATAAGCCCTTAAAAAGAATGATTTTTAATTTATTTTTTTAACACTTATTCAAGTTTATTTATTTATTTTTATTTATGCTTTAACTTCGAGAAACTGCAGGGGAAAACACCAAAAATTTTACTTCCTTTCTCCTTCTGTCGAGAGTGGCAGAAGCATTCGATGGTTTCTGCTTCTCGCTCCGGCCTTTTTCATTAAATAAATTAATTTAAGTGAATTAATTAATTTAATTGAGTTAATTAAATGAATTAAATGAATTAAACGACTAAAGCTATCAAATGAAGCGAAATTATACCTTTTTTCAGGGGTCAGCAGAGATGGAAGGAGCGCAACGGACAGATCCAATGCAATGCAGAAAACTGCTGCCTTGGGTCTTTGTCTGAAAGCAATATCTGTTTATTTACATCTAATTCAAATAAATGTTTCTTTTTTCTCCTTATTTTTACTTTTATTTGTTCAATTTCCCTTAATTGCAAGCTTGGAACGCCCGCCACCACACAGACACCAGGCGCATGTTTTCAACTCTGCTGCCGGCTCTGCCTTCTTCTTAGCCTATAATTCTTTTTGTTTTCTTTATTTTAGAAGGAATTCATTCAAACTAATGATTTGACATCTCCTTAACGTATTAGTGTTCAAGGAACGGCAGCGGGGTGCCTGTACACCGGAGCACACCTTCAGCCGCTCCGCTTTGTGAGCGTCCACCCTTAGTTTGCTGCGAGTCTTCTTTCTTTTTTTTAGGATTTCCATGAATAATTTTTGATTTTCTTTCATTTGATCCAAGAAACTCTGCGCTTTCCACACCTTTCGACCTGCGCATACACCGGAAGCTGCCGCTTTCTTCACCGCGCACCGCAGCCACCAACCGATGGCAGATGACCCCCTTCTTTCCCTCTGCGGGGGCTGCAAACCCCTCGCTGCAGAGAGCAAATTCTTAGGAGTTCAATATGCATCTCTGGGCCTCCACCGTTTCCGCGTGGTGGCTCTGGACGCGCAGGGGCCCATGCAGCTGCTGGGGCCGACGCCGGCAGCAGCAACGCCTCTAGACCCCTTTCTAGATTCATCATCAGCCCCACAGGAGGACATTATTAGTAGGTCTGAGCCTTTGCATTCAATATATGCGACATATGAGGAGATAAGTGGAGAAAAAGGCCGAAAAAATGACACAAACCTTACAGCTTTCTTCTTGCATGGCGGCGGCGGCAGAGCAGGCCAGTTCCGCCACCTGCTGCACTTCCTCGCCCAGCGAGGCATCCGCTGCATCGCGCCGGACCTTCCAGGGCACGGGCTGAGTCGGCTGCAGCACACGCGGTGGCAGCAGCAGCAGGGCGCAGCAGCAGCTGCTGCTCCTGCTGCTGCTGCTGCTGCTCGGGCTCCTGCTGCTGCAGCAGGCGAGAGAGAGACAGAGACCTCCTGCTCCGTGCAGGACACACAGACAATAGTAAAGGCGATTTACGATGCACTAGCAGGCACCCGCAGCAGCAGCAGCAGCAGCAGCAACAGCAGCAGCAGCAGCAGCAGCAGCAGCAGCAGCGGGATCGGTTCTGGGCGTCGCGCGGTGTTGGTGGGCCATTCTTTTGGGTGCCTGTTGGCGCTTCAGCTGTATGTACAGCTGGTGAAGGAGAAAAGGGAAAAAGAAATAGCAGGATTATGTTTAATAGGAGGGAATGATTTTATTTTATCTCCCCGCCTCAGCAGCTGGATCTGCTGGCTGCTGCTGCACCTGCCGCTGCTGCTGCTGCGGCTGCTGCGGTGTCTCTTCAGCTCTGCTGCGCAGCAGCTGCTTTTCTCCAGACACAGCAGCAGCAGCAACCTGCTGCTGCTGCAGCAGGAGCAGCAAATAACTGCTGCTAATGAAATAAGAGTACTGCTGCAAATACTTAACTTTCTTGCAGGGGGAGAAGCTCATAAAGAATTCAATAAAGGTAAAATAGAAGAAATAATAATTTGGTTATTTATTTTAATTGAATTGGATTTAATATCTGCTATTAGAATATATATATATCTATATACATATATATATATTTAGAAATAGAAATAGAAATAGATATAATACAACAATACTATTTAGTTTAGTTTATTTTTTCCTTGTTTGTTTTTCCGCTTTTGTTTTATTTTTGATTATTTCACTGGCTTTGTTTGTTTCATCCTTTTTATTCTTCTTCTTATTTTGTTTTTTTTAATTTATTTCCCCTTTCCTGTTTAATGTATTTATTTCTTGCATGCGTTTGTTTTATTATATTTTTGTGTTTATTCTCTTCTTATTCGCCTATTTGTTTATTTAACTCATCTATTTCATTATTTAATTTGTTTAATTTAATTAATTTATTTAATTTATTTAATTTGTTTTATTTATTTTATTTCATTTGTCTTAGTTGGAGGTTGCTGCTTTATATATAATATACAATATATATAATATGTATATAACATATAAAAGTAAATAATATGTATATAATATATACAAGAATATAATATACATATATGTATATAATATATATAAGTAAATAATATATATAATATATACAAGAATATAATATACATATATGTATATAATATATATAAGTAAATAATATATATAATATTCAAGAATATAATATACATATATGTATATAATATATACAAGTAAATAATATATATAGTATATACAAGAATATAATATACATATATGTATATAATATATACAAGTATATAATATATATATGTATATAATATACATAAGTATATAATATATATATGTATATATGTATAGAAAGATAGATATAGATAAAGTATAAATGTGTAAATAAAGATAAAATAAATATAAATATATTTTCTTTTTTGTTTTCTTTGCGCATTTATACAGCTGCTGCAGTGTACAGAGACAGTGCCTATAAACCCCCAGTTTTATTATTATAC
>HG713026.1:7094-31127 GCA_000499725.1 Eimeria brunetti | reverse complement strand
AGGGTCTAGGGTTTAGGGTTTAGGGTTTACCGTCGGATGAAGCCATAGCAAACAGCCAGCAGCTGTATGGCGCCACAGACAATGGGCAAACAAAAGGATTGCAACAAAGTTGTAACGACCTCTACAGAGGCGTAAAGAAACTGCGAGCACACAAACCCTAAACCCTAAACCCTAAACCCTAAACCCTAAACCCGACAGCACGAACCCTCGAAATTCAAGTACACAGAGCCCACAACCCAAGCCCTAAACCCTAAACCCTAAACCCTAAACCCTGAACCCTAGCAGTTCAAATAAACACAGCATACACACCGCACACCTCGCTTGAACCCAAACCCTAAACCCTAAACCCTAAACCCTAGACCCTCAGGGCTTGCCTTGGAGGAGCAGTTCTCCAGCACAATGTAGGAGGTTTCAAGAATGGCGACGACCAGCGCTTCACAAGGAACAAAGGCGGGGGGATCCTCTGAAGACAACACGAGGGTTTAGGGTTTAGGGTTTAGGGGGAGGGTTTAGGGTTTAGGGTTTGAGAGCTCGGCAGTTAGCGACGCGGCTGTTGGAGCTGCTACAAGAACAAAGCTCCAGGCTCCTCCCTCTGCGCCGTTTCTGCAGACTAGGGTTTAGGGTTTAGGAGCTAGGGTCTAGGGTTTAGGGTTTAGGGTTTAGGGTTTAGCGTACTGGGGGGGCAAGAATCAAGTGCTAGCCCCATGTGAACTGCATAGGCATTCAGCAGATCGTCAAAGCGGTTTAAAGCGGGGGCCCAGGCAGAGACATCCCCCTGCCGCTCCCACATCCAGCACTGAACGCCCAAACCCTAAACCCTAAACCCTAAACCCTAAACCCTAAGCCCTAAACCCTAAACCCTAGGCCCTTGGGCATGATATGTGTGCGATTAAGACAGCGATGTACGAAATCCACCGGAGCCTTCGCGGCCTGGCCAGCGCGCCGGGCAGACAGAAAACCCCAAACCCCAAACCCTAAACCCTAAACCCTAAACCCTAAACCCTCTAGACCCTAGCCGCTTGCCTTGAAGGGCCTGAGGTGTCCCAGAAGCTCTTCATCTTTGCAAGTGGAAATGGCGACTATGAACTGCCTCTGCGTCTCGGGAAGAGAAGAAAGAGAAAGCAGAAAGTTATCGCTGAGGCAGGCAGCCACTCGCATGGTATTGAGGCAGACCTGCACATACACCCCAGCGCAGCAGCAAACCCTCCCGCTGCTGCCCCAGCTGTACAGACACCTCAGAGACACAGACGCAGCAGCAGCACCAGCGGATACTCAGCCGGAAGCCGCAGGCCCCCAACCGCGCTGCAAATGCGCTGCTGCTGCTGCTGCTGCTGCTGCAACCGCTGCTGCTGCTGCAGCCGATGCTGCCGTGCTGCAGTTGCTGCAGCTGCCGCCCTCTCTGCAGCAACTTCAGCTGCCTGCTAAACGCCAGCTGCAGCAGCAAGGGGGTTTATCGTAAGTGTATGGTGTGGATATCTGCTGCTGCTGCCCCCCTCTAGTGCTGCAGCTCGTGCTGCAGCGGCTGCACCAGCTGCGGCAGCTGCAGCAGCAGCTGCTTTCCGCGCATCTGCAGCAGAGCAGCTTGCCTTAAGCCCCCCACACGCAGCAGGTGCGCGGAGAGGAGCAGCGGCGGCGACAGCAGCAGCAGCAGCAGCAGCAGCAGCAGCAGCAGCAGCAGCCCTTCACCCCGCTGCTGCTGCAGCGGCGAGGCTGCTGCCAGCTTTCTCTTCGGGCCTGTCTGCGTTTGTAAGGGTTTCCTAAGCGCACCTAAAGAAGGAAGGAAGGAGGGAGGGGGGAGGAACCGTCTGCTGCAGCAGCTGCAACGGGAGCAGCAGCAGGAGTCATGCATGCATGCACGGGGGCCCTTAGGGTGTATGGGGAGCTGCGGGCCTCCTGAGGGGCCCCCAAAGCGGCCTGCTGGGGCGTTTGAGCTGCTGCAGCAGCAGCAGCAACAGCAGCGCAGCAGCAACAGAAAGGGAAGCACAAGAGGGAGCAGCAGTCCGAGGCAGACGCAGCTGCTGCTGCTGCTGGGGAGGCTTAGGTGAGACAGCAATAAAGAAAGGAGATAAATTAATATCTGCTGAAGAAGATAAGAAGAGGTGACAGAGTCAAAAAGGCTCAAGAGCCCTTGCACCGTCCATATACTTGCCGAGTGTATCTCCACTGCAGCAGCAACAACATGCAGTAGTAGCAGTAGCAGCAGCAGCAGCAGCAGCAGCGGCGGCAGCAGCAGCAGCAGCTCCCGCCTCCCCTCCACCTTTTATTCTTCTCATACTCATCATTATACTCTCTTTCTTTTTAACAACAAGACAAAACATTCACCCTGCTGCTGCAGCAGCAGAGGGGCCCTCTCCCCTGCATAGAGGAGTAGTGGCCCTTGCTGCTGCCGCTCCCGCCCAGCAGCAGCAACAGCAGCAGCAGCTGCTGCTGCTGCTGCTCTTTGCCCCTTATACAACACCCTTTTAACATCCAGTTTTATATTCCTTTGCCTCCTAGCCATCCTCGCAGCAGCAAAACAATAACTGTCAGTACACTGCAGCACAACAGCCCCCAACCCCCCCGATCTAAGTTCAAGTATAAACTTCTGGGGTGTACATGCACCTCAGATCAGAAGCACCATTCAACCCCTGCTGCCTCTAGCTGCAACTGCGGGGGGCAGCTGCTGCAGCCGTGCTGCTGCTGCTGCTGCTGTTGCTGCTGTTGCTGCTGCTGCTGCTGTTGCTGCTGCTGCAGTGGGAACGCGGAGTCGCCCCCATTCATGGGGGTAACAACCGACGCTGCTGATGCAGTTGCTGCTGCTGCTGCTGCTGTTGCTGCCTGCTGCTTGTAAACGGCTGCTGCTGCTTCGTGATTCGAAGCTGCTGCTGCCGCCTCAGCAAGTGCTGCTGCTGCAGGGACTGGTGCTGCTGCCCGCTCTTTAGTTCCTGCTGCTGTTGCTGCTGCTCTACTTAGAAGGTATATGCCTTATAATAAACTTAAGACAAGTTCGAGGCAACTGATTAAGGAATAAAACATACAAAGTAATTAACGAGAAAAGTAAACAAACACAAACATTCTGTTGTAGGCAGCTGCAGCACCGTCCACCAACTACAGCAGCTGAACTGTGCACTTGTTGCAGCTGCTGCTGCAGCCGCTGTTGCTGTTGCTGCTGCTGCTGCAGCAGCAGAGGCGGCTGTGCAGCTCTGAGTTTCCAGGTGTCCATACAGTTTGTGTAGCCTCCTTCTAAAGGCATGGTGGGGTTGGATGTTGCTGCAGCAGCACTACGAATACTTTGCTGCTTCCTGCTGTTGCTGCTGCTGCTGCGAGGGGCCGGCTGCTGCTGCTGCTGCGCTGGTGCTGCCGAGATAGCCCCAATCGGCATCCATAGGATGAATTGCTGAGTGCTCCTAGGACCCACCTGCAGGAGCAGCAGCAACAGCCGCTGCAGCAGCAACAACAGCAGCAACAGTAGCGGCAGCAGCAGCAGCAGCAGCAGCAACAGCAGCTGCAGCAGCAGCAGGCCTATTAGCATGCGCCCTCGCAGCCCACCGAAGTGCAGCAGTAGTAGCCGCTCTCGCCTTAAGTGTAGTAAGAGATTCATCATTAGCAGCAGCAGCAGCAAAGTTTAAATGAACCTAAACTAGTGCTGCTGTTGCTGCTGCTGCAGCAGGTGTAGCAGCCACAAGCAGCAAGAAAAGCTTGCTGCAGCGGGCTCAGCTGCAGTTGATTGGATCTCTATTAGTGTGGGGGGCGGAAGCTGCTGTTTTCTGCTGCTAAAGAAGAGAGAATATCTATCCCTGCTGCTGCTGCTGCAGCAACTGCTGCTGCTGCTGCTGCACCTGCTGCTACTACTGCTAGGCGCACGTGCACCCAGCTGTCATCTTTTCTGCTTCCCTCTTCGTAGCCGATAAGTAGAATTTGAATACTTTATATTTATTCATCATTTTCTTAAAATGATGAATAAATACAGCAACTGCCTCACTCGTTTCTTTCTGGATCTGTACGTACACCCCATCCATCCTTGCATGCATGCAAGGCAGACTGCATGCATGCAGCAGGGGAGAAGAAAATTGTAAACCCTAAACCCTAAACACTACTAGTGTTTACTTAAGCAACACAGGTTGCATGCATGCAATGAAGGCTGCACGTTTGCAAGAGGGCTCACTAGCGGCTCGGCCTTTGGCCCCAGCCTGCGAATAAACCCTAAACCCTAAACCCTAAACCCTAGAGCGTAAACCCTAAAGAAAGCGCATATGTTTCGAAGGCATACAAATTTTGAAAAGGTGGAGTTAAACAAAAGGAGAAGACAAAGTGCATGCAACAAGGGGGCGCCTGAACCTTGCCTAGACCCACAAAATCGCATGCATCTTCCTGTTTTGTCTGTTTTTTGTTCTGTTCTTTTCCTTATTTTGATTCAAATTGCAATTGAGTTATATGTGCTGTTGTCTTGCTTTCTTTTTCTTGTTTTATTTTGTTCCCTTTCGATTTGTTGTGTCGTGTCTAGTGTTGTTCCCTGCACAACAGAGAAGAAAGGTGTGAACCCTAGACCCTAATCACTAAACCCTAAATCCTAAGCCCTAATCACTAAACCCTAGACCTTAAACCCTAATCACTAAACCCTAAACCCTAAAACCCAACATTGTTTACCCGCTATGCAGCACAAGGAGGAAGGAGGAAGCACCAGGATTTGGCTCCCTCTCACTTTAAATAAAGTTCAAGTAGGGTGCATGCACTTTGATACTGCATATTACTCTTCAAGACCTTAAGCTGTTGTGTATTTATTCTGCTGCTGCATTATATACTTTCTTTTTGTCGCTTTTTTCGCTGCAGTTGATGTGCGTGTTTATCGCAACACGGTTCAAATCGGCACACCATAGAAGGGGGAAACGCAGCTAAGACTGAGTTTTTCATATTTTTTATTCAAAAAATATCTACTAAGTGTAAATTCAAATAAAGAAGAAAAAATTATTGATTTATGGGAGCAGAATGACGAGATTTAAACACAAGGGTGAGCCGCTAGGTAGCTGTTTGGCGGATGAGGTAGGAGAGTAACAACAGGATCAAGAAGAAAGCAGAAACGTTGAATTAAAAATAAGTCAATTTTGAACTTTTAATCATTTTTGTTGTGTTTTCGAGAGGAAATAAAGAAAGGAAAGGGGTTGTGCATGCATGCATGCACATCTTCTGTCTTCTGTTTTCAAAGCTGATGACCACTGGGCACATGGGTTTTCTTGCACATTCTTCTCTAGCCCGTTCAAGCAGCATTTGATAGACAAAAAGTTTAATATGAATTAAATTTAAATTATATTTTGATTTAAAACCCCATTTTCTTCATCTCAGCGCTGGCTAAGGTGTACAGTGGAGCATTCGGCTGTTCAACAATTCAAGTTCGATCTTCGCAGGTGATCATCCATGTTTCTTTCACTTTTCTCGCAATTCTTCCATTTTTTCTCGTTTCCTTTATTGTTCTCCAGATTTAAATCATTTTAATGGGTGGGGGGGCCTGAAAAGCCGACAGAGAAAGCAGAAAACATACTGTGATGCGCTGCATGCACTCCGTTCAGAAATGCTATTAGTGATGAGTAATTGCTTTTTTTTGACTTTGTTTCCAACTTCAGTTTCAACTTCACCAGTTACCATAGGGCTGTCTCGCCTACAATTCCCTTAGTCGTGAAGATTGATAGAGGCTGCTTATATGTAAAATATAGAATATATACATATGTATATATAATATACAGAGACTCAATTACTTCAGTGTTTATTAGTGAGGCGGTTTCAGACTCAGCCACAACTCATTTCTATTAAATTTACCTAAGGGCCATTACTCTTCATAACATATTTTTTTGTCTTGAATTTGAATTTTGAATCGGCTGCTATCATGCTGCTTATTCCTTTGCTGCTTTCTTCTGTTGAATTTGAATATAACTGCTGCATTCCCATAACATCAAGGAGTTGTGCTAGTGGGGCATCTTATATTATTATTATTCTTCTTTATAATAGTAGTATTATTAGTTTTATTACTAGAAAGTTTTGTTGGCTTTCTTTGGGTTTTGTTTTTCCTTCAGTTCGCTGTATACTGACGGCCTATCTATGCAGTCTATAAGGCAAGGCAGCAACAGCAGCAAAGGGAAGAAAAAAACAAATAACTGTATTTGAATTAGATCTAAAGGAGGGGATATATACTAGGTGTTCATACACTTCAGAATACAGAAGCAAGAGAGGGATCCTTCCGCTGAAGGCAGCAAATGACTTATTTTGAAACCCTTCTTTAAACTGCGGCAGCAGCGGCAGCAGCAGCAGCAGCAGCAGCAGCAAAACCTTCAATATGAATTTACAGCCTTCCACCTATGGAGTCCTGGGGCAAAATATTCTTTGGCCCCCAGGTTTTGTTGCGCTGCAGCGAATGCCTGGTGAGCTGCTGTAGCAGTTTCTTATGTTTATTCTGTTCTTTTGTTTATTCTTTTTGTATCAGCCCTTACTATTTATATTATATGTATACTATTTGTATTGTGGGAGGGGTAAGATCATACGCACTTATAATACTATATGCCTCTATAGATCTGTTTGTTTAATATATAACATATATACTATGTGCAATTTTTGTTCTGCTTTGCTCCTGCCTATGGTTCCTTTGTGTTTCTGTTTATACTGCATACACCTATTTCTGCTTTCTACACCTAGTTATACTATCGAAATCTGCTTTTATTACCTATATTTGTTCAGAATATCTGCATTAATTCATCCTGTTAGAACCTTTTTATTATGTTTGCCTTTTTTATTTATTGGTGTATGGTTTTTTATTATGTTTGCCTCTTATTTATTGGTGTATGGGAAATGTTTGTAGGGGGCTTCACGTTAGCCTTTCAGGCATCATTCGCGCATTGTTTATAAAGCTAATTAGCAGTAATATCTATTGTTTATATGACAATAAATGGTATTATTTAAACAATTAACGATGAAATCTTTGTTAATATAACAATAAGCGGTATTATGTTAATGTTTCTTAGGGAGCGCCGCGCACGGCGAGACCTGGCTTGTAAAGAACGATGCAAATGCACAAAAAGAAGAACTAGAAAAAGAAAAGTAATTTAGATATATAAATATATATATTTTTATGGCCCTGAGCCTACGAGGCCAACTTATTCTGCATGCATTTGCATGCATTCAGAACAAATTGTCGTTTCTTGTGTTCAAATGCATATGCATGCATGTGTGTAAGCTCTTAACATACCCTTTTCCTACATATCCAGATATATATATATATATTTATGTTTTTATCCTTGTACGATATTTAGAACCCTTGCCTTTACATAAACCTATTAGAAGGCGAAAGCCACAGGGACCCTGAGTAGAAGTACAGGAGCACCATCGTGCAAATTGAAACAAAGAGAAAATTTCTCAACCCACGAACTCTCTACACCATTCTAACTGCTGCTGCTGCTGCTGCTGCTGCTGCTGCTTCTGCTGCTGCTGCTGCAGGGCGAAGCTGGAAGAGGCGATCTCGCGCCTTGACATTGGCATTGAACAGGCGGCGCAGCGCATGGAGGAAGACCAAGACGAGGCCTACGAACAAGATGAACATTATGACGATGAAATGGATTATGCAGAAAGATTTGACCCCCATGACAGGTGAGTAAGACCGATGGATTATAGCTTATTTGTTCGAACAACACAGGGCGCATTATTCAATTTGGACGCAGGTTTGGGGCTTAGAATCTAGTGTAGTATAGGGTTTAGGGTTTATGGTTTAGCATATCTCGAGCACAAGCGACTTTCTGGCTGCTACTGAGCGGCTCTGGGGCCTTGCCAATTTGAACACTTGAGTTTAAATGGTATTCAAACTCTTACAAACATACAAACTCGTACAAATACTTCAAGTGGGATTTTTGTTGTTATTACTCAGAGAGGACCCCGAAGTGCTGTTGGAGGAGCGGCAGCAGTTGAAAACAGACATTGAAGACCAACTTGATGAGGTAACAAAACAGAAAGAAATACAGAAATACAGCATTCGATTCATTCACCGTTTGTTTGTTTCATTCACCCTTTTTGGTTTGGAATAAATCAAGGCAGAGGGGCGCCTTGTGTAGAATGACCTTGTGTTCTGTATCCCATTTGCCCCCATTGGGGGGGGCAGGTGGCATTGGGGAGGAAGCAGACAGAAGTGCAGAAAAATAGAAAATATGCACAAAGGCATAGATGCGGTGGTGCTGCATCGGTTGCACACTACCTGTGCCTTTTAGACTTATTCGGTTTTGCAGGTTAAGGAAAAACTCAAGGAGCTCGATTCCAGCAGCCTGAACTTCACGTGGGAGCGCCACGAGCTCCCAATCGCTGTAGGCCACTTCGCGGCATAGGGATAAGGGTTTAGGGTTTAGGGTTTGGGTCCCCGACGGCCCTGAATATTTCCATTGCTGCCTATATAACTCAATAGCTTCCGTCTAAGGGGGGGGAAAGTTGGAATAATTGCCCTTTGTGCTCAATCTAAAAATGTTGAAAGCAGTTGTTAAAAGGAAAAGGAAGGGTTGTGTTACTGAATTACTCGGTGGGCACCCGCTCTTTGGCCGGTATTATTATTGTTTATTAACCCTGTGAAATAGATGATAGAATGTTGGATCTATTTGGCTGCCAGCGTGTTGTATTTATGCTGCTTGCTGCTATCACTTGTGCGCCTCGAGATTGCATGCTATCCATAGCACCTTCTCTCTATGTTTTAACTGCAGCAGGGTTGAACTTTTGCATTTGTACTTAGTGTTTCAGCGTGCTCCTACTTCTTCACCACTATTCTTTCTCCCCCTACAGACATTACCCTGCTCAGTTGCCACTATTACTAGTATTTATTATTTACAATTATAATTCGTCAGCGCAGAAGCGTTTGCTTCTTTGCAGCTGCGGCGGCTCGACAAGCCCTGGGAGGACTTCAACCACGAGCTTCTGGTCCAGGCGCACTTGGAAGCGCGAGCAGCACGGGCAGCAGAGAAGGAACGGCTGGAGAAGGAGGCAAAGAAGGCAGCTAAGAAGGGTGGGAGGCAGCAGCTGCCCTCGCTCTTGACTTAGATATACGTATATATATTATATACATATATTATATAGCCCATCTGCTGCTGTGTCCTGCACAAGCAGCACATAGGCTGCTTGCCGTTAGTCTCAAACGACAAGAGTTCTGGTTCTTGTTAGTATGCGTAGCGTAAGAAGAAGCCCTTCCCTTGGACCCCGATGTGCATTTATATTGCAGCTTTACATGTATATGAATGTGGCATCTTGCGAATAATATGCAACTTCAGGCAAGAAAGTGGCAGCGCCCAAGGTGGCGCCTCCGGTCCGTGAGGTGCCAACTGTCTACTGCGCCAAAGTCGTAAGACTGCACTTATTGTCGCTGCTGCCCCTTTTGCTGCACTAGCTGAATCAACGACTGATAGGCTGGTCCTTTAACAGGGGAAGGAGCTTCAGTTTCAGATTCACCCAACACCTTTTCTTACTGCGTAGAGGCCTCTGCTGCAATACTGCACGGAGGACGCAGTTAGATATGGCCCCATATAAACAACGGCACCCAGCAGCGCGATATGTCGCCAGTTAACACTCATTTGGTATTGAATGGTATAGACAGCAGCAGCTGGCTAATCGCAGTTCCCTTCAGTCACGGATGCAAGGGTCTGTTGTTTTTCTGTTTTTCCCCTTTTTCTCTCAGATGGACCCTGGGGTTGCTCTTTCTGCAGACGGCCGCGCCTTCTACCGCAGCGATGCAGCCTACGACGACTCGGGGGCGAAGGGATTGGTGAAGGAAGTTGAGATTTTCATGAAGTTTTGCTGGCGCTACATCGTAGAGAGGGGGAAGTTCAACTTTGAACACGTCGGGCTCCTTCCGGTCGTTCACACCGCCACAATCAGCCGCACGCACACCACCTTGAGAAGCATGTCGGGTGCAGCCATCATCACGTGAGTTTTTCTGGAGTCTATATCTGCTTGTCTGCTTGAGATGCAGCTAAAAGGAGAGAATCAACTTTTTCGGGATTCATTGCAGTCTTCTGTCTGCTTCCACTTTCATATCTTAGCATGTACAATTGCTGTGGTACACTGCGTTGGTTTGTAGCCGTATACTGTTGTTGGGCAAATAGGAAGGAAACACAGTTAGATTCCCGTTTTGCGCGCAGGCCCTTCATGCAGAACGGCAGCGTGGGAGCCGTCCTGAAGGCGTTGGCGGGGAAGAGGAACACCTATGCATACAAGCCTGAGCTCTTGTTGGCGAACGCTAAGACGCTTGTTTCGTGGTACGTTTGGGTTAGGTATTATTCATGTTTCCAGTGCAGTGCTGCCTTGGCACATGCCTCTTCAAGTTGCTGTGCTGTTGTACTCGGGGCCCTAAGTAGCTTCCTTACATTGAAGGGTTGTTTGGATGCAGAAATGCGAATACGGGGAACAAGTGTGTTGTCCTTGCCCTGCAGCATGGCTTTCTTGGAGCACCACGGCGTTTATCACGGAAACATCCACCCTTTCAACATTTTTGTTTCGGATGATGGGTTTCGCCTGTTGATCGGCGATTTTATTCCTCCAAGTAGGCCAGTTGCTCCCAACCGCATCGAGTAGAAGCAGGAGCTGTCGGATCTAGGGAGCAGACGTAAACTGGTACACCGGAGCGGTGCTGGACGTGCAAACTGCACCCGCAGCAGCTGCAGCAGCGGCAGCAGCAGGAGTGTTCATTGTGGTAGCGAACTGTGCATTGATTTCTACCACGCTATACTAGATATGCACCCACTTTTGCGTGCCACATAGGCATCAATTTATATATGCTTCGGATGGCTTAGGCGAATTCAAGCGCTGGCTCGTACAAGTGGCCAAGGGCTTAGCGGGGGTTCCCCCTTACTGCTCCCCCGAATACCACACTGCCTTGACGGAAAGACGAATCCAGCGACCTGCGGTCTACGTGAATGCACTCTCGCCGCACAAACACGACGTGTTCTGTCTGGGCCTTGTCATGCTGCAATTAGCCACATTGCAGAATGTGTCGGTGAGCTTCTTCACCTTCCTACTGCATCCATTTTGTTAACCTAAGCTTTTCCGCTGCATATACAGAACATCTCAGCTACAGAACTGGAGCATAATTTGCTCAGCGGGCGTGACAGAGCTTCCACGTGCACTTTTGCTTATCTTTCCGTTGGCGCTGCTCCTCCACTGGCTAGTTTTCTCGTCGAAAGGTTATATGCGTGGGGTAAGAACGAAGAAACGATGTTGCTTAGCCTTTACGTTTCTATGCAGGCTTATCGCGACAAGCCCAAGCGGTTGGCAGCAGCCTTGGAGAAGCTTCAAAACAACAGCGAGTCAGCAGCAGGCCCGGGTAAGCAGAACTTCAGTGGAGTTTGAACAAACAGCATGCTGATGTGTATTCCATATAATTGCTAATTTTAGGCCCTGGCAGAGCACCGGCCCACCGCTTGGAGGGTTAAGTGCAAAATTTGTGTGCGTGGCGGGTTGTGCTGTTTGTTTGGGTGGGCACTTCCGGGTTGGTTACATTAGCTAGAATAGAGAGAGATATTCCAGCGGACGTGGAGCTTTCACGCCTGTAGTGTAAGCCAGATTCGGTTTCTGTGCAGAGTTGGCAAAACTTCTGAAGCGGATGCTAACGCTAAATCCAGCAGAGAGGCCTCCCTTCAAAGATCTGGTGGTACGTGAGAGCTTGGATCTGCAGGTTGAACGTTTGTCACCTTCTTAGTGTCATAGCACTGAGCGCACCTTAATATTCTAGGCGCAAAGTCGGCTATCTGCAGCGGGAGCAGCATGCAGCGGCGAATCATGTATAAGATATATTTGATAGGTAGCTCAGATTCCTCTCGCAAGAGGTGTAGACTGTCACAACGTGTTGGGGGTTAGAGTGGATGTGGTATGGGGAATACAAACATGAACACGCATGCAACGGATATTGATTGTCTAGTTGTCCTTCAGAGGCTGTATGTTGTATGTTGCAGGATGCTCAAGATCGTTGGACGCTGCAGGCGTCAGACTGGGTTCGTGGATTTGCGGAAGTGCTAGGGTTTGGAAAAACCCCCGGGGAAGAGCTGTACCTTGATAAGTCGCTTACTCCCCCAGGCATGGGCACGCAGACACAGCCGTCTGAGTCCAAGAAGGATAAGAACGAAAAATCAACTTGCGCCGTTATGTGACTTCGGTATGACGGCTCAACAGGGGATGGGGCGTTACATTCCTTGGCTGACACAGATGTTTTGCCTGTTCCGTTCTAGCGTGTAATCCTAGTACAGGAGAACTGGGCACAACTAGAAAATGGGTTTATGTGCTGTATGGGGGTTCGTGCTTGCGTATGTAACGTACAAAGTGGGGCGAGCCATGCACTCGGGGCCACTACGGACTTGTCCTTAGTTTCAGAAGAACGAAAACCCTTAGCTACCTCTTTTTGCGTCACTATATGCGTTGTCTGCAGGGCTGCTTGTGCAGTGATGGTTTGTTGGTTTGGCGTTTGTTTAGACGGAACTGCACATCGGCAGGCGCAAGCGGCATATTGAGCACTGGGGCCGCTCTACTCCTATAGTCGGTGTTAGCAGAAAAAGGGCTTAAAAGCTCACTGGCAACATTTTTTGTAGGCCTTGTCGGGCACTAAATCAGAAGGTTGAATATGTTATTCTCCGCTGGTAAGCGGAGGTCAGACAGACTGACGGCACACCGAAAGCTGTGTAGCTGACACGCCGCGTCAGGTTAAAATAGCTAAGACGGCGAATTCATTATGGAGTTACCTCTTGATCGCCCTAAGCAGACGGCTGTACATTTCCAGATTCTGGCCCTTGCCAACGGCAAACATTGGGCCTCCTGGGCTCAACAATGCATTCTATGAACTTGGCAATGGGCAATCAATTTTTCGTTTTGGCTCCGGATTATAAGCTGCATGAGGCGGAACAAGAAACACGCATCGGGCAATACAATGGAGGGAAATTCTAGCAGTTGAAACCACAGGCAACTCCTTTACACCACCATAACTATTTAGTCAGCGCTTCCTCTACGTCTGCGTCAGTCTTCTCGGGCCAGATGGGGGTCACTCACCTGCGAACTGTTGCCCACATGCAGCATCGATATCCCGGCCAAAGTAATTTCTGTCAACAGATACCGCAAGATACCGCAATACGTCCAAGTAGCGGCAATTACCACACCCGCAAGTGCGCGGGAGTACTTCTGCCAGGACCTGCCTCAAGCGCTCTGCTTATGCAGGCGCGGGCTGTGCAGCTCAGGTTTGGTTTTTGTTCATTTCTGCCTGAGGGCTCTGTGTATACTGCGCTATGACGGGTAAAAGCACGCTTTTGCTCGTTTGAATTGCACTGCTTGACTTCGTCCAATTGTCGTGAGACGTAACTGTTCTACGCAAACTGTCAGGAGTAATCGTTAAGCAGCTCACCTTCTTGAATGCGAAATAGATGCGCTGTCAAGTACTTCCTAAACACAGGACAGACGCACGCATGTGGTGCAAGAGCTTGCCAACGATGTAACACTTGCTGGCAAAGATTGCTTCCGCTTGTAGATAAGGAAGCCTGATTGCACTGGGCCTGTGCATACCTCGAACTGCTTCAGCCTCTTGTTGTCAGACCGCTGTAGGGACGATGACACACCTTGTGCTGCATCCGCCAACAACAGGAAATTAGCCTGCATGCTGCCGTGGTTGCCTTTCGGCTGACACTATAGAACACCGTGCGGTGCCAGGTACGAAACTGCCGGTGTTCATCAGTGGAGTGCCCTGCGCTGGCAATACCATTACCTTCATTGTACTCAATTAGGGACACGTGATACAAGTGCCGTGTTGTTCTCCGGCGATCCCGAATAAGCCCTGCAAGGGCTTTCGCATGCTCTATTGAGTCATTCACACCTGAAGCGCAACCCTAGGACACGAAAGCTGCATACCAGTACGGAGTGCCTGTCCGGTGCACTAATAGAGGTCCTGTGTATTCCGGAATTTTTCACGTTTCGTTAGCACTATAAACTTGGATTTATTAGGTAACAGTAGATGTGCTAATTTGGAAACGAATCAGCATTGCCTTGCAGGGCAGAAGAAGGAATGCGCTGCTCGCTGGCAGACTTGGCACTTGCCTTGAAGCAACAAGTAGGCAATCCATACACGACGGCCTGTCAAAGCAATTCGTTCGTCGAGGAGAGTAAACACTTCCGAAAACGGGTACATGCGGTTGGCTGGTACCTGCGCCGTATACAGAAACCGCGAAGGCCACGCTATCCGCTTTCATGCCTGCTGATTGTTGCACCTTAACAGTTTCTACACAGCGCCCTCAATGGGGCATGTAGATCGAAACTAAATCTGCGGCGAAGACAAACCAAAGTATTGCGCTCCTCAGTAAACGGCGAATGCAAAGAAAAAGCCAAGTTGACCTGTGCAGCGCAAGCGTCACAGAGAGCGTCAACCGGGCTTGTAGGGGGAAATAGAATACCGCATATGTAGCATTCGATCGAGTTTCCCAAAATACTAGTGGGATTAGTCTGGCGTAGCCTCCTGCTTTTCCCGCCACAGCACATCACAAGCAACGGTGTCAAAGACGCCACCGCATCTCCCCGCCCCCCCTCCCCATCTCTTCCCTCCATAAGGCGCACTGCACCATCCATGAGTATTTCAGGTTTACTAGTGCAAATACCTCACTAGCGGGAGTTGCTGACGCAGCTCTATCCATACGCCACACTGCATCGCCCATGAATACTTAAGGTTTAATAATGCAAATGCCGCACCTGCGGGTGTTCCTGGTTCAGCCTTTTAATGCCTGGAAGAACACCTGAAGTGGATATGTTCAGTCGCCTCGCCGATACGCCAAATGCCCTAGGGTCCGTAAGCAGCCGGAGGGTGTTAAACACACGAGGGTTTGCAAGGGGCTCCCCCATGCCTGCAGAACCCACAGCAACTCCGTTTTCTATGGCATGTCGTGTGTGTTCAAAACGAGGAGTAGCGGTGTAGGAATGCAACATGAGTGTTGAATAGAGGCTGTACCCATAGATGGAGGCTGTAGACTTTCTAGTGGAAAGTGCATACAACTATACAAGCGTACACGCACATGCCTGCATGTGCAGTGCGTAGGTGAATGCATTAGTGCAAGCGCATGCTGAAGTTCTAAGTCTTTAGTTCGCATTTATATCTCTGCACAGCCTCAGCCTTTGAGCCTCTGAACTGCGAGAACATACCCATAAAAGATACAGAGTCTGCTCGGACTCCATTGGCCTGGAAGTACAGCACCTGATCCGATATTTCATCTACAGTCAACTGGCGTTTCAGGCCAATCTTCCCTATGGCAAGACATGAAGTATAAAACTTCAAGCAGACCGCCCATGACATCCTCGTTACGGCTAGCAGCCCCATGTGGGTCTAATCCTGGAACTAGACGACAAATGTGACAAGCCGATTGCTTCTTTGTCTCAAACAACATTCTTCGTAGCCTGCCGACCTTCCCAACGCAGAGGAATCATGCAGGGTATGCATGCGGTTGGTCACGCTTACCTGTGGCGCAGAAGCTGCAGTTAAAGGAGCATCCGGCCTGAACCAAAAGCACAAGCTCCACAATTATGCTATCTGGCACATCCTTTCTTCTTGGAAAGTCTAGCAGCAGATATTTCGTTGTTCGTTGATTCAGTGCTTCAGGCTTCTTTCTGGCAACTGATGGCACTTCGTTAGATACGCACTTCTTCTATGGAAGCGGGATACTACAGATATCATGGCTGTGGCTTTTATTAACAAACAAAGGACCCACGAAATACGAAAACAACGTAAAGAGGTGCTGGGGGAGGGCCCACCTGGGATGATATGCAGAGAGACGTGTGGGAGGCGAACTTTAGAGCGACAGCTTCTATCCTGACCCCATCTTTGCATTCAAAAAGTAGTTTCGTTGCCCTAGGTGCTTCGGAAGTAGAAATACACTTAAGAGTTAGCAAGTTGGGGCCAAACTCCGTCTCGATTGCTCTTTGGGCGACGCCGCCCAGCGCCTTCAAATCCCCCACTGCAGTGACTTTACGCCCATACAGCTGGCGAACCAGTTGATCCAGTCTATACTTTGGGGCTCCTGCCTTCAACAAGGCTTCCTTTAGGCGAAGGAAACGCGCAGAGAACTCCATAGACGGACTGGGCCTCACGTGGGTGGGTCAACCTACCGTCCAGCTCTTGAACGCCCCTATTTCAAGCCATTTGGATTAAAACACAAGATTTTCCGTAAAAATCAAAACATAAAGTTTCATTCGTTCGTGAATGCACACAGGTGCTGGCGGAACGTCATTTCCCATCAGTTCTTTGGCTCGCCCCCGCAAGTGAATGCACGCGACAATCGAAGTGTGCTCTTCTGTGGCCTATGCCTTCCCCAATTCATTTTGTTTGTTGTTAATTCATACGCCAATAACAGATGAGTTGGCACGCCTCTGTACACTGAACGCTTTGGCTATCTCCATTGACTCGTCGCCCTAGCCAGGGGGACCTGCCGGGCTGGTCGTTTTGGACGGATTGTCTACGGGTCCCCAAGGCGCCGCTGTGCAGTTAGGAATTCACTCTTTTCATAAAGCAACAATTGAAAAGCAAGAGGACCATATAAAGGGCTACAGAGACCACTTCTGTTGAAATTATGGCAGCGGCCGTGTGCCCAGCACTGCCATTTTTTAGCACAGCCTCTCCAAAGTTGGCTGAGGAACACCCACTTGCCCTTAGTAGTCAGTATGCACCCAAGTAGATATGCACAACAATGGCACCGCCTTCAGTGGCGATGCATGCATCACAGAAGGCCCGGCCAGGCTTGCATCTGCAAGCATGCACTGGCGTTTATCCCTACTGGCCGCCCGGTTCGCTGCTACTTGTGTCAAGTGGCCTCCTCCCTTGCACCTCCTGCCCCTGAGCTTCTTCGTCCAGAGCTCCCGCAGTCACGGGAAGTAGGTCATCTGGTTTTAGGGGAATCTTACCGTAAGTCCTTTGGCTTGTTTGCAGTTCAAGAAGGCCCTTCGAAACGTTTGAGGACTCCCGCCGTACTGGGAGGTATTGCATGCTTCATCAAGGGAGGTGCAGAAACGAAGCTCACTCCCGCAGGTGGGTAGCGTGGTGAAATGCAGCGTTTATTACCGAATGTGCTTCGAAAAATTATACAATGCATGTATAGAATTTTGGAGGCTATCCCAAAAGCGTCTGTGGAAATCCCAGTGATTTCCACTCCTGTGCAGTGGAAATCGATCACGTTTCGCCCTTTGGTGGGGAGGTTACGAACATTTGGGAACCTCGCCGAACTGAAGCAGGTACGAAGGGCACAACAAACAGGACTTCTGCATCCCATCATGCGAAACATCATTTTCTGCCACGGGCATTCCGTGGAGAATGCCTCCACCGTTGCAGACCACCCATTTTTGACGGGCGGTGCCATGCGGAGGCACTGAAGGAGCCTTTTGCTTCCATTGACTGGTACCTCCCTGGGAAAAGCACACTTGTTTTTGGCATGTTCTTTAGTAAACAGGGATGCACGACGGCGGTGACTACACCTGACCAAGGGTTCCACATTTTCAGGGAACATTTGGACCCTGGAAGCCTTCAACCGTGTGCGGCACTGCAGGTTTATTCAACATTCCACAAGGGAGCAGGGAATGACTAAGTTGGGAAAACTAAAGCAAGGAAAGCTGTCGATAGAGCGCTACCTCAAGAATTATCGGCCATGGGCGAACAAGAGTTCAATTATGGGGGCTCCGCGTCTCTGTGGTTTGTTCATAGCAGGGCTATCCCCCAAAGAGGTCCAATCGGTAACCAACAGGGAGGCGTAGAGTGAGGTAAGGGTGGGAAAGGCTAAACTTGTCCAGAAGATGTAGTATCTTCAAATAAAAGACAAAAACACAGGCTCCGCAGCCCTAGAGCTGACCCGTACGGGTACTGTGAATGCACGATTCGCCGAAAAGAAGATCAGGGGTGGTTACCTGCAGCAGTTAGCGAATTCGGCACTCGGAAAGCCGGGAAGGCGTGCCGAGCGGCCCACCTGCCGTCCCGTAGGGTCAGCCGTCTAAAATCCCGAATTATATGTCACGAATTGCTAGACAAGTATTAGATGGGCCGGGTGTAACGCCATCCTGCCTTCAGTTATCGCCGCAATTCCATTTTTGGACTGGTTTGGCATTTGACTCCCCAATATCTATTGGCTCTAAACATGGGTTGTTTTCACATCCTTCCCTTCAGTTTTCATCCCTTTATATTCTGTTCCCTCCCCAGCCTGCTGCCGATTGCCTCTCGCCCAGGGAAAGACCTCCAAAAAACCAATTCTACGCAAACCCCTTCCCCACCAGTGATTTTGTGTTCACCTATGACTAATAGTTCTCGGCGTAGCGTTGGCCTGAAGCTTCCCTTGCTTCTTTTGTCTCATATCTGCCTCTGCCTGTTCCCTTACAGACCTGGGAATAGATCGGCGTTATAGTGCCTGCTTCAAAACTGCTACGGTTCGGATGCGTCCCGGGAATGTGGATTCCTTGGCATCGTCCAGTGTCACCTAATGAAGAAGATGCCAATAACAACTGTAGAACTTCCAGTGCGTCTTTAAAGACAAAGTACAAATCAGAAAAACCAACAACCTCCAACTATGCGCCTACATTGTGGCGCTCCCCGTTCCTGGATGGCGTCCGAATGAAATGAATTGCTTTCACCGGAGGAGTGCTCTTCGGCGCACAGGAAGAGGAAACCGAGCTTCCCTGCGAGCGACAGAGTTCCCGGATTTTGGTCGTTTCGCCGTCAGAGGGTTCATGATGGCCAGTATCAATTCTTCAAGAGGGGAAACACCTATCGTTTTGGTTAAGACTTCTTGGAGGTCCATCAAAATTTTATGCGTATGCTCATACACATTTTTTCGAAGCACCCTTGTTAACAACCATTGCTGTGAACCAGCCCACGTTTCTGTGGAGATGAAGCTTGCTGTTCGGATGCAGCCTGATGAACCACGCAGTGCTACCAAGGGTAACAGGAGTCCTCGAACTTATCGGAGTATAGTGGCGAGCTGCGAAAAAGCCAAATAGCTTCGGGTATAAGAGTTCCCTAAACGCACCTGCCATTCGTTCTCTGCCTCTTCGTGGGTGGCCCAGCGCCAGGGGCTGCGTGAAGGACTGTGAAAATGGTCCTCGAGAAGGGTTGCAATGTTCCTCGCTGCTGGAACTAATGATGCATGCAAGCCTCGGGCAAGCACAACAGAGCCGTGCCTGCTGCATGCATTGTCGCTGTACACAATTTTGAGGCGTTTTCGCCTTCGCGCACGCTGCCTATTAAAGCTAGGGGAATATTCCCCCGTTGTCTTGGGCATTATATGTTGCATGGGTCGTCGGCTAGTAGCATGCGTTTCCGAAGTTATGCTCATTTTACAATGCTTCCGTGCGTTAGAGTAACTGTATTGGGAATAGTATACAAGTAAAATATAGCTAACTTTCGAAGTCGAACATTGGAAAGCAGTTAAAGCGGATAGCTATACGGGGTCACGGGGCGCAGGCGGCCAGAAAGGGGATGGACCGAGGCGAGGCCGCAACATAGTAAATGCAAACGGTTCGAGGCGATTATATTTAAAAATTAATTTAATCTTGCAGTATAATTGCACATTTATTGTCTTTACTCTCATTGCTCTACCGCAAAGCCCCGACTGTTTGAACCGCTCGCTTGTGGGGATCGTGGGGAGGTGCAGAGCATCCAGCGCCGGCACTGGAACCAGGCAGCTGGATGGCTCCTCTTGCAGCAGCAAAAGTCTGCGAGGTCATGTACTTGATTCATCTTGCTTTTTCACCGAATTTCACTTCCTTCATATCCTTTCCCCCCTTCCACCCCGTTTATTGAGAAGGTTTTTGTGTTTAAAATGGTCTCTCTCACCCGTCGAGGCGTCGCGCTCCTGGCGATAGCAGCCTGCGCATCCACTGCTTTGGCTGCTGAAGGGCCAGCAGAAGCAGCTCCTGAGGTTGTTGCTGAAGTTATAGACCAACCTGCACCAGCAGATGTCACAACTACCAAGAAGGGCATCAGCCCCGTTGCTATGGGCGGCGCAGCCGTTGGCGCAGCCTTGTTGATGGCGATTGGGTTCTTTGGTCTCCAAGTTCTCGGCGCCAAGATTGTTCAGACTGAATCTGGAGTGAGGCATGATGCTGTAATATGTTCAATTGTTATTGCTTCTGAACCGTTTTTCCCTTCCTTTGGTTCACCCGACCATTGGATTCCTCCTATTGTGGACGTGCGGTGTTTGCGCTTTGCTTTCTTGTACAGGTTGCTCATACCAAGGTCGCTGAGGAAGTTCTGGCCCAGACAGGTATGCATATTACCCTGCTCGGCTGGGAATAACTTTCGTAGTTAGCTCACTACTGTTCTTCATGCCTGGTGCATATATGTGGTTGCTGTTTGTCCGCAGAGAAGTTCACTCTTGCCACCGAGAAGTACAGCGCCTTTGTTGAGCTTACATACGAGGTACGTGCGCTGCAATGTGTAGCTGGCTTTTAATGTGCGATCCACACCACCGCAAGAAATGGTCCTCAGGCTCTTGGCGAGATTCTATGTGCATTTTTACCTTCAGGACAAAGCCAGGGAAGCTATTAAGGCTTTCAATGAAGAGGAAAAGAAGGCCCAACTTGAGAGAGTTGGTGCGGATATCAGCGGTTTCCTTTCGAACATCACCGGTAAGTATAAACTCCCAGCAACCTGGAAGTAAATACATGTTTAGTTTTCTACGGTGGCTGCCATCCTCTGCGACGGTGCAACATGTAGCAGTGGGCATATGTGGGTTGCATTTCTGCAGAGAGCGGCGTGTCGACACTTGATCTGACCTTTGGCGAAGGCAAAGCCCAACTCCGCGTCGACATGAGGCTGACAAAGGAAACCGAAAGCGGCGAGAAGCCGGAGTCAGAACAGCCTGCCACCAGCGAGTAGGCCGTTTCGGTGTAAGGGATCGGGCGGGAAGACGCTGGGCCCCTCAAGAATCTGTTGTTTTCGACAGTATTGGGGGAGGCTTTACCTGGCACAGGCCAAAGCTTTTTTTCCGTATAACGGAAACATAAGCTTGCAACCGCGTTGGCATGCAGGCTCCCGCTGGCTATAGGAGAGACTACGATTTCTAATCGACAATCTCCCGGTGCTGTTTTATGTCTACGTGGCCGCATTTTCGAAGTCAAATCGTGAATGTGTTCACATAGCCTATTCTGTAGGAAATAGTTACCACCTCCGCTGGAACAGTTAGCGTTGCTTTAGCGGTAGTGGGGCCTATAGGGGTAGGGCTCCTCGACTTTCAGGTTTAATGTTAGACACATAGCTGATGCTGTTCATGCGACGAAGTAGCTTCAGTGAGATAGCTGTAAACTGCGTCGGCGACACGGACAATGTCCTTTGAGCATTCTTCACTGAGGGGCAGTATGGCTGGTAGATAACTGGCAGGCAGTTGCTACTTTACAGTCAGAAGCTCACCCTTGATTCTACTGTCGGACGGATGCTAGAGCGGCACCAGGACTACGTGGTACGTGGTACCTAGCGCTGCATGGCCGCTCACGTCCTCCGATAGGTATCGCCGGATACGATATATGACATATTCGGCTGTGGAGACTGTTTCAGTAACCTGGCGGCTGCTCGTTGTTAGACGGCGAGAGGCTACAGAAGTGGAATCACCGCTGACCAGGTGTTAACGTTTGCTGGCTCTCCTCTCCAGTCGCAACAACGAAAAGTTAACAGCATATTGTCACCTGTTGCCGCCGGATGATAATTAGTAAACATTTGCAACTGATTTCCAAAGAAAGTTGAATCGGGCAGCAGCGGCGGCTCTGCATGGCTCACGAACTTCGGCGGGCTGGAGTTGAGCGTGCGACCTTGCACTGTATGGTGTGAATTTCAATCGCATTTTCCCCTTTAATTACGCCGCACCTTCTTAATTTTGAGGTCTTCTGCTATGAGAAATCGCATATTACCCCACCATGGTGAAGCGTCTCAGCCGCCGGGATCTATAAGGCCCCTACCGGCTTTTGTTTACACATGCGTCGGCATCACGCTAAAGTGCAGTTTCCGCTAGGTATAACATCGCTCCAGGAAAGTAAATAATGCGGAGTGAGGAGTTTTTCTTGGATAACAGATTTCCGCTGCGCGTCTTACGTACATCCCTGCTGTTTCCGCCTATCGGCGGTGCCATAGGGGGTCTCTCGACATAAAGTATAACCTTCATGAGCTAAGCTTCGGTGTCCTGAAGGAAAAGCTGCAGTTGAAGTAGTGGTGGACAGATGATATTCCCAAGGTCCCTGGAAACGGTGGGTACGACGGCCGTAAACTGTCGCAACATCATACAGTCTTTTCTTCTTCTTGTAGCAATTTTCTTTCTGGGGGGCAGAGGGGGGGCACTAGCAACTCTGCTTCCACGTTTCTCTGAGGGGGCAAGCCCAGCACCACTGCAGCCGCATCATGCGCTGGGGATTGTTCGTCCACAGCTTCGTACACCTGTAGCCACCCGGAGCTGTAGCACTCACCTCATCCAGCTGGAACCTCGCCTTGTGCCTTCCTTCCTTTCTTGGTGGACTTCGTCGGCACCAGAATTCACAGAGGCTTCTTTGGCGGGGGAGTGGGACATCCATGGCAAGCTGCAGGACAGCACGGATGAACGTGGTGACTCATGTGTCTCTGCAGCTGATGCAGCAGTAGAGGCATTAAGTCGAGCAGTTGGTCCTAAAGAAGCAGCAACACTTTCACGTGTTCTCGAGGCTCTCCAGAGTGGAAAGCCTTTGTCTCTGTCATTGGCCGCGAACCGCGTCGCGACATTAAGCACGCCGTACAAGTTTTCCCTAGGCAACAGCTTTTCCGTCGCCGGCATTTGGCAGCTGCGCCGCAGACCCTTCCTTCCCACAGTTTTGGAGGTAGAACTGGCATTTCCTGAGGACGCGCCCGAAGTCATTTTAATTTTGCAAGCCCCAGTCAAGTCGGGTACTTGGCTCAAGCAGGTGCCGCAGCTGGGCCGTGGAGAAGCGAGTCTTTCTTTCTCACCTTTTTTTCCGTGGAAAAGCCACCGGCTAAGGGCAGTGGAAATCAAACCACACGGGAAAAACCCATCAGTAGACACTTTGTTACAGTAGAGATGCTGGCAGCCGCTTGTGTTCGCACTTGCACACGCATGAAGGTGCGTCTCGACGTGCTAGAAAGCGGCAACATATTTCGCCAACAACCAACATACTTACTTCGACAACAAGAAAGCTGTGAAACAAGGAAAGTGGGAGAATCCTACTCCCGCCTTCTGTCACACAAATGATCGCGTATAGAGTTTCAAAGCGGTTGGCCTCTGGGCTGCCTACAACTAAAGAGTTCTATAACCACATGCTACTGCGGGGGCTAGCCTCACAGAAAGTTTTTAAAACATTACTGTAGCAACAGTCTTGATCAGACATAATGTACTATACGAAGCACTGGCACTGGGCAAATTCGAACAAAGTATAGTATTGACGCAAACTGCCTAGTGTTCTTGCTGTGCTCTTCATGAACCGTACAGCGAATGCGGTTGATGTAGCAAAGGGGAATATAACAACAGGAAAGCCCTCACTGAAAGGAGACGCCCCCCTGCAGTCAGCACATGCAGTGCCCATGTATGCCTCTGTTATGTCGGAAGCTGTACCCCGTGTGCGGCGATTTGCCTCGCCGTTCCTGATACGAGTCGACTGGATTTGTGAAGATTCTAAGTTTCCCTGCAGTTGTGGTCGGCAAGGACGAGACGAAGGGCTTCGCTATAAAGTGGAATAGACGTGGTGCATAAAGGATATGAAAACGATAGACCCAGCCTCTGTAAGACCCTTGGATCAACTGAATTAATCTCAGAAGCAGTGGCAGTGGGAAGCTTGAAATGGATGTGCCGTTCAGGTCACAGAGGATACACCAGTTTTCCACGACTCCCGCAACGCAAAGATACCTGCATTGGCCATTGCAAGCACATATGCCAGCAAAGTGTTCCTTGCCTAGTAGGCAAAGTACAAAGACAAACAATACATGATTCGGACGAATGGATTCCTCTTTGGCTTGCGACTTCATGGAACAACACTAAACGCACGAGCCAAAGGCTTGGTCCAGACTGCATCCTACAATCAATGCAG
>HG713025.1:16673-26673 GCA_000499725.1 Eimeria brunetti | reverse complement strand
TTTTATTTTATTTTATTTTTTACTTTATTTTATTTTATTTTATTCTATTTTACTTTATTTTATTTTATTTTATTTTATTGTTTTATTTCTGGCCCCTCAGCAACGATAAACAAAGCCAAGGAAAAACATTCCCATAAGTAAAACAAAAGCCAAAGAAACAAAAACAAAAAGGAAAATAAAACAACTAAAAATAAAACAAATAAGAATAAAACAAATAAAAATAAAACACATACAAACAAAACAAATAAAAACAAAACAAATAAAACAAATAAGGCGAGTAAAGCAAATACAAAAACAGAACAAATTAAACAAACAAAACAAAACAAGCAAAAGTAAAAAATAAACAAAGCAGAAACAGATAAAACGGAAAAAAACGGAGAAAACAGACTAATTAAACAAAACAAAATAATCAAATAAAGCAAAAACCAAAATAAAAAGAACAAACAAAAAGATAAAAATAAAAGAAAAACAGGAAACAAGCGTGTCTTAAGAAACAAAAACAAAAGCAAAAAAACAGATTCATAGACAAACAAGTCAATAAAGAAAAATAATACAATACAAATAAAATAAAATAAAATAAAATAAAATAAAATAAAAAGAATAAAAAAGTGATATATGCACCTTCGCCAAAAGACAGCATATTATTCACTCCATATTCACCCTCTTGAACCTTCCGCTTGTAGGCGGTCTGCGGCACACACACAAACCCTAAACCCTAAACCCTAAACCCTAAACCCTAAACCCTAAACCCTAAACCCTTGACATTTAGCACCTACACTGCAAACCTACACAGAGGGGCACCAGAAACAGCTGCTGCTGCTTCTACTGTTGCTGCTAGCTGCTGCTGCTGCTAGCTGCTGTTGCTGCTAGCTGCTAATGCTGCTGCTAATAGCTGCTGTTGCTAATAGCCGCTGCTGCTGCTAGCTGCTGCTGCTGCTGCTAGATGCTGCTGCTGCTAGCTGCTGCTGCCAGCTACTATCTGCTGCTGCTAGCTGCTGCCTCCAGCTATTATCTACTGCTGCTTCTATGTGCGGCTGCTGCTGCTGCTGCTTCTATGTGCTGCTGGTATGTGCTGCTGCTACTGCAGCTCCTATCTACTGCTGCTGCTATCTGCTGCTGCTGCTATCTGGTGCCAATTGCTATGTACTGCTGCTACTGCTGCTGCTGTCTGCTGCTGCTGCTATCTGCTCCTGCTGCTATCTGGTGCCAGCTGCTATGTGCTGCTGCTGCTGCTACTGCTGCTGCTGCTGCTGCTGCTGCTGTTGCTGCTGCTGCTGCTGCTGCAATAAGGCTTACATCCCGCCCGGCGCAGCACTGATTCCCCATGTCAACAAATGACAAATAATCTCTGCACATTCACAAACAGAAAAATAAAAAAAAAGTAAAAATAAACATTTATAAATAAAAAAAAGAAAAATACAAAAAGCAAACATAAAGAAAAACACGAAGACAAACAAAATGGAAAATACAGAAAATATAATTAAAAAAAGGTGAGACTGACTGTTACTCTTTGGCTGCCTTTATATTTTTGTGTTCTCCATGCATTAATCTATATGTTTTATAGAACATATAATATATAATATATATTATATTATATATTTTATATATTATATAATCTGCATAATATATTGAATATATAATCTATATAGTAGTGGCTCCTTGAACGACAGCATCGCTCCACGAGGAATACTCGAAGAAAGCTACAGCCTACTCGAATGAAAGAGAACGAAATCTGCTGCTGCTGCTGCTGTTGCTGCTGCTGCTGCTGCTGTTGCTGTTGCTGCTGTTGCTGCTGTGATCTCACCTGATTCAACAACAAGCCTATACAGCCCAACAGCATCGTACTGAGAGGCGCATGCATGCAGTGCAGATCCTGCTCCGCCTCTCCTTTGCTTTTCCCTGCGATTTGAATTATTTGTTTCCCTTGTTTTTCTCCTGCTGCTGCTGCTGCCTCTCTGCAGCAATATTCAATCTCTGCTGCAGTCTGCTGCGCATGCAGACACTGCCAAACCTCAGTCCTCAGCTTAAGAACGAGAGCAATAACTTAATGTTTTGTCCTAGAACCTAAGGCCGTTGGCCTCAGACACACACAGCCGGCTGCTGCTGCTGCTGTTGCTGTTGTTGTTGTTGCTGCTGCTGCTGCTGTTGCTGCTGCTGCTTTTGGAGGCTGAACTTTGGCCTGTCGACTCAGGTGTATGCGCAGGTGGTGGTGCCTTGCTCCCTCAACTGCTGCTCAAAGATGAATTCAGTAGCTGCAAGATGAATTTGTCTGCCGCCATGGAGGAAAACCGCTGGAATTGAAGAGCAAATAGAACAAAATGGTTTTTTGTATTTGAATTTGGCTACAGAAGGCAAAGAAAAGAAGAAAATGCAGCTCCAAAAGCTGCACAGAATCGCATCTGGACAGCTGGTCGAGCTGAAACGGCAGCGGGACGCGCCGCTTAAAAGGAAGGCTTTTGAGAGGAAAAGAAGAAAAAATAAAGTAAATTCAATAAAAACTTCAACGCTGGCAAAGAACGTCGAAGAAGAAACCAAATTCCTCAGGGGCTGCAACAAAAATGTTGTGCAGCATCGACCTGCGACCAGCCAGTAGCGCCGAGCAGGGCTGCGGTGTACAGACACCTCCTTGCCGTGAGAGTGGAAACTTGAATATTATTTTTCTGGGGTCTTTTGATCCCGTTTTAAATTGAATGGACAATTTAAACTAAAGTTTATTCTTCTGCTGCACACATCTCGCCTGCAGCTAAGAACAACAGCAGCATCCACTGCGTCGCAGGCGAACGGCAGCACCATTTCTCTCCAGTGGGTAAACCCCGAGATTAAGTTGAATTAATCCATTAATTTTTATTTTTTCAACTTTGTTTATTCTTTTAACCGATACGAATTTAAAACTTTAACTCCATCCTTTATACACAAGCCTGGACCTGTATGGCTCGCTAGGGTGGGCGGCGTCGATACAGGAAAGCAGCACGCATGCAGAGCTGCTCTCGCAGCAAAATAAAACACAAATGACAGAATAAATTAATCCCAATTTGCAAATAAATCCAGTAGATTGGTTTAAAACAGAAAAAAACCATCGAGGAAGGTAGATGAGGTGCCCTAGGCAAAGGGTTCGAGACAACATTTCGATTGATAAAATCAAACAGCATTCAAGTTGCATGCACAACAACAGCTCTCTACCAATTTTCTTTTGCCCCTTTATCAGTTCCCTTGGGGTTTATATTGGCTTGATTAGTCTCCTTCATGAATATCTACATCTTCATATTCACACTTGGGGAACCTCTATTATTGAATCGAGCCCGTACTGGTGCCTATAGCCTCCACAGACCTAGTCATTCATTCCTAGTTAGAAGCAGACATTAGGCATATGGCATGCTGATAAACTAAAAGGGTTAAAGCTGAGGAAGGGCTTTATGCACTACTTTCCGTGCGGCCAAAACAGCAGTAGATTGAGGTTGGTGGCGCACGTTGCACACACGTTCAGGTAAGATAAACATTGCAGAGAGCAGCAGGGAAGTTTGCTGCTGAAGACAGAATTCAAATTCATCCAGTTCATTCAAAACTGCAACTTTTTACCTTTCTATTACCATCCATTGCAACGGCCGAGGCAGGGTCTTCAACTCCACTGGGGGTAGCCCATAAGCAAATGGCCTAATGGCATCGGAGATTAGGCATCCTATCCACTGATGGAGGAAGTTGCACCTTCAAACAAAATTGAGATAGGCCTGAACTATATTAGCCAAGTTTATTTTATGAAGGATGAGACCCTGCACAGACGAGCGGGTTCCCAGGATCTTCTCCGCTCAGATCTGTTGGCTGTGTTCCATCTCCCGTCATAGTGGAGATAGGCCCAAGACAAAGCCGGTGTAGATCAACACGCTCTCCCGTTTCTTAAGATGTGTTTCAATTTCAACTATAGCTGCATTTGTATTGGCTATCAAAAAGGAAGTGTCAATTCTTACTCCGTACCATCCAGCATCTTTGGAGCGCAGAAAGTTTATCTCCTCAAAAAGGAGTCGTTCATTTCTTTTCCATTCTTCGATCCGTTCATATGGCTTTTCAGCGCTTAAATTTGCTTTGTCAATTTCCCTCTTTGCCCGGGGAAAATGTGTCCTATTGTTCATGTGGGGAGGTTAGTGAATCGCTGCCTTATCTATTTGATTCGATCAGAGTTGAGATGAAGGTTTAGCCGCCTGCCCGTACAAAGGGCTGCTTACGCTGTGATGTTGACGTGCAAGGTGGAAACAAAATGGACTAATTTTCACATTTGTGATTTCTCATATGAGATGATGGAATTACTTTGAAGAGAATGCTGTTGCAGCAGCTCGACAGTACTACTTAAGCCAGGCTGGGACCGCAACCCACTAGGTCCCAGCAACATCACCAACCATGTCTATTCTGAATTTTTTCGACTTTCTCCCCCACTTCGGATGTCTCCTGCCAAACACGTGCTGTCTACGCGCTCGTTCACTGGGGCCTTTTTTCACCCTAGCCTGCTGCTGTGCTCTAACTGTACTTTATGTAGCACCTAGGCGACTACCGAATGAACGCTGTGCCCAGAGCACCGCGATCTGGAGGCTGCAGTAGCAGTAGAGGGGGACGAATGCCTTTGCATGATCAAAGATAAGGCCACCTAAAGACGTTCACGCAGAACAATCATCACAAGAATGAGGGCCTGCATGCAAAAGAACAGAATATCAGCCCTAGCAGCAGGCGGAGGAATGTCATAGCTGCCGACGATTGGAGGATGAGATGTGAGGCAGGGGCTCATAAGCAATCGATATGATGCACACAGTGGAAATAAATTCCTCAGAAAGTGCATCAAGCGAATTGCTGAAAAGGGACAAGGAACAGGGGAAGGAAGACTTCGAGCAGCTTTCCTAGGGAAACAAACAAATTGGCATGGAAAAGGTCCCCGCCTAAGACACACTCTGCTGCACAATGAAGATGCTGAAAGAAGTTGGATTTCGCAGTTTCCCAAAGGCCTCGAAAATCCCCTTTACCAATTCAGCCTTGCCTTGGTGGTCGGTACTGGCTATCTGTGCTTTGGACAGGGTGTGAAGAGGAACTAATCCTTGACGCTGCGGCAAGGCGGTGCAACTTGATTCTCTTCGTTGATGGGGTCTCTGCTACTCTGCTTCTCCGATGGCAGACAATGCACAAGGACTGGTCCTAATCTAAACCATAAACCCTAAACGATGAGGGTAAAATTGTGGCTCATTTCATATTTGTGCTGCGTTTCTGTGATACGGGAATTCTATGTTGGAGTAGTTCACCATCATATCAAAGTAGGTATCCCTGAGCGTGGCAATGCAAGGCACCAATGCACCCTGCCAAAGCTGCCAATACATCCATACTCTGGAAAGTCATACGCGAGTGCCCTCCCAGCACCCCTTGCCGCTCTATTTGAATCCTCTACGGTAGGAGGAGAGGAATCAAAGTCCCAGGAAGAAAGGAGCGAAGAAGCTCTAACGTAGCCCAGAGGCGCCGCAGATGATGACGAACAAATGCATGCATTCCTTCGTGATGGACGCACGAAGACAGAGCCTGTGTGGGGTTCTACCCAATTATACCCTTCGAAACAACAGAAGGAAGAAAAGTTGAAGAGCTCTCGGATGTTTTAAATGGCAAAGGGCATCCAGCGGGCAGGATATTTGGTGGACGCCAAAAGAGCCGCATCGAACAACATCAGGGCGCTACTAAACAGTCTGTTATGGAATACAGGAAAGTCGAGAAATTCTGGAAGAGAAGCCGAGCGGGATGCGGATGAACTGCTGAGAACAGGGACAGCTAAACTGCCAACCGGCGCATTTGGTCACAATACAACGGTGGCGGAGCTGGCTGGCGGAAAGGGCGACCCAGTTGCCTTAGAGCATGGGGTAGGCGCTGGGGGTGTTCTTGCACATTCTTGGTAAAGGGCAACGTTTTACCAGCGTGCATGGGCATTCGTGCCCCATTTCGTGAGCTCTACCATCCCTTCGGCTTTAATTTCCTTTCCCCACTTCACCCTTCTCTCGTTGGAGAGTTAAGCATGCGAGAGCATGTCTTCTTCCGGGTAGACCCGAGTGTAGACGTAACACTGTCTGTCTGAATTCACCATGATTTCACCGAAGTAAGAGCATGCGCTCCTGGGTGAGGACAGGAGGCCAGCTACCGAGGGCAAAGTAGGTCTTTAGTTGTGGCTTGCCACACTACTGCATGCAAAGAGAAGGCTTGCATGTAATTACATTATATTGGTCTGCCCTACAGCACTATTTGCGGCAAGGTGAGCTGCAACCCATCCCAAGCCTCGCTAATCTCCTGCCGGCTCCAGGCCCCTGGGGCAGTGGGCCTAGGGGGCCTTGGGAGGGATGGGAAGCCACTGGCTTTCAGAAACTTTTTGTGAAATCGCACCTGGAGCATTTGCCTTTACTGCAGCTCACTAGGGTCCTTACATAAGATAACAAGGACCCTCGTTCGAACGAATGAAGTCCACGTATTTCTACTTGGGTGCACGGTGAAAACACCAGAGCAAGTGCATACATCCAGAGGGGCCTGGATTTGCTTGCATATACAGTTGATTCGCAGCAGCCGCTGCAGCAGCAGCTGCAGCAGCGGCAACAGCTGCTGCGCTGCAGCTCAACTCGCTTCTGCAGTATCTGGGTAGGGCGGCTGGTGCACGATCGCAGAGGGGGGCCCATCGTTGTCTGGTTTTTGTTAGTTATATTATTTTATTAAATATTATATTTTATAATTGAATATTAAATCTTCATGTGGAGAATATTTGAGTCTGCTGCACCTGACGAAGCTCCTCCCCAGCTGAAGATCGAAGAGCCTTTCTTACCCAGCTCGCGGGAGTGGCCTACCTGCTGCAGTAAGCAACTTCCCTTGTCCATAAACCATTAATTTAAACTACAAAATAGAAATAAATTTAATTATGAAATGATTAGTTTATGAATTATTACGGTTACATTAAGTATTCTGGTTCAACACAGGCACAGAGCAGCTTGTGAGTGCAATAGTGGCTATGGAGGGAAGCTGCGTCTAAAATCCGGTGCGACAAATATATATTTCTGCTTCTGCTTGGTGTAAATTGTACGAATTTAATTAATTATTTAAAAAAGGAGGAAAATAATGAGCTGCTCTATCAACGCTGCATGCCCTCTCCCCCTGAACGCGTCGCAGCAGTCAGGAGCACACGAACGGCGCAATGCGTAAGGCTAAAGGCATGGATTTAAAGTTTGAAAAGGGTAAAAAGGAGCAGAATATTGCAAGGGGCCTACCTCTGAAGAGTGTAGAGTAAAAAAGGAAGAAAAGCAGCTCCATATTGACCTACTGACGAACCCCTGCTTCTCAGCGGCTGTGGAGGGGCGCGAAGTCTGATGAGGGTTTGGCTGCAGCGTCTGTGCGGCGGTGGGACAGAAATATGTCTTTTTTATGACTGCTGTGAATATCTTTTTCGATTGTTGTTTTTATAAAGCTTCTTTATTGATGTATGCAGCCTCGGGTGGCTCTTAATCACCTTCCTGCTTCTGCCGTTCAGAACGTACATCGCCGCCAGCAGCGTCGGGTGTACTTGCAGCTTCCCAGCTTCCTGCGCGACTTGCAAGCACCGCTTCTGCTGCAACAAATTGACGTTTCAGACATTTTTAAAACAGAGGGGACATTAAAGCTTCATTTTCTCTCTTTTCATCCAAGGATCAGTGAGCAGCTGCCCTCGGTGGCCGCACAACTGGGCTCTGCTGCCGCCGCTCCTTGAACAACTTGAACAGCCTCTCTTTCTCTTCAAAAACATACAAAGGTTAGTCTGCATGCAATTTCTTAAACTCCCTCTATCTCTTCTCTTTATTCAGCCCCTAATGGGCGCAGGACAAGGCCTCTCGCCGTGGCTAGCGTCGCCCAGCGTCTGCACGAAGAAAAATTGAACTGCAGCACTATTTCATATTTTCTTCTTCTCTCCTTGCATGCGCCGCTCAAATGCATGCACGAGAGTGGCTCTTTAAGGATCTTGTGTTCTAAAGAGACGGCACTCGGTGGTGTTACCTTTTTTTGTCGAATGTTGTTAGTCCTCGTTCGCGTGCTGCTGCTGTCGGTGCAGTTGTTCATTTAGACGCATTGCTTCTTCACTTGCTATTTCTAGAGAGGCTAAAAAGCAGCAGCAGCAGCATCTGCAGCAGAAGCAGCAGCAGCAGCAGTTGGTAGCAGGTGCTGTTCGAATTGCTTTGGTTGCGAGGACAGCGCTGCTGCAGCAGGTCTGCATGCAGCAGCGGAGAGTTGTGGATGCATGCGTTTGCTTATGTTGCTTTTTGTTGTATTTTCTTTTATTTTATTTAATTTTGATTAATTTTTTCTGTTTTGTTTTGCTTTGAAGGCGGAAGAGTTCGAAGAGGGAAGTGCAGAGAGGCGACTTGTTATATAGGATGTTGAGTGTTGCCTTTTAAGTTAGACCCACGAAGCACACGGCAGGAGGAGGAGGATAAGAAAGGAAGTAAACAACAGAAGGGAATAGTTTATTGGTAAAGAAGAGAAAAGGAAAAAGAAAAAGAATAAGAAAAAGAAAGAAGAGAGCCCAAGCGGTGCCCGTATGGATTTGCTTCTGGATACATGTCTCGTTTTGCGCCCTTTTCGGTTCTGTACGGCTCCAAGAGCAATAAGCAGCAGCTGCAGCAGCAGAAGCAGCAGCACGAGCAGCAGCAGAAACACCAGCAGCAGCAGCAGCAGCAGCAGCAGCAGCAGCAGCAGCTGCATTTTCAATCCAATTCTAATCTCTGCAGCAGCAGCAGCCCATCTTGCTGCTGCAGCGAATTGCTGCCCGAGTGCGGTGGCTGAAAACCCCAAAGGCCTTTTCATACGTTTGGTCTGCTCTCTAGTGGAGGTGAGAATAAATTGCAGTGTATAGGCACCTATTTTTATTTATTTATATGCCTTCTAACCACTTAAATTGCAGCTGTATTGGTGTCTGTATCTGTACCAACATATCTTCATCGGTATATACATTGTATATATGTTTTTAATGCATATAATAAATATACATAAATATATATTTAGTTGCTGTTATTAGACTTGGCGGCGGGGAAGCGACACCTGCTGCAGCTGGACGTACACCTAGTGCTGCTGCATGTATGCTTCTAGATCCAATTAAGAAAAGAAAGGGAAAGAAATATATTTAATATATTTTTTTCTAGTCATTCACTGCATGCATGCGCTCGCGAGGGGCATTTCTTTTCTGCCGTATTTTACTCTTTTGGTTTAAATCCCCTGCATGCAGTGGATTCTTCTCTCTTTATTTATTTATTCATCTATTTGTTTATTTATTCTTTTTTCTTTTCTTATTTTCAGCAGCCCGCATATATCTTCTCGTCCTCATGAATGGCTACGGCGACGGTCTCCGCGGCCAAATAATTGAAGTCTGGGCGCATAATCTCGGTGAGAAAAAAACAAAAATAATTATTTATCTAATTGTTCTATTTGTTCCTTTATTTGCTTTGTTTGTTTGTTTGTTTGTTTTGCGTGCGAGGTGCCCTTTTTTCGCCATGTTGTTTGCCGTTGGTTTCTCTGCGCTGGCGATTCATGAGGGTTTAGGGTTTAGGGTTTAGGGTTTAGGGTTTAGGGTTTAGGGTTTAGGGTTTGAGTAGTGTGTGGGCGACTGAGTGCTTTCTGCTGCAGAGGAGGAACTCGATCGCATCCGGGATGTGGTGGAACGGTATCCATACATCGCGTTGGTGAGTGGACACGTCTAGGGTTTATTAGGGTTTATTAGGGTTTAGGGTTTATTAGGGTTTAGGGTTTAGGGCTGCCTCCGACGAATGCTGCCCTCGCCCCCCCCCCTCCACGCGTTCCCTCCCCACTTCCCGTGGCACAATTGGCAGCTTGCATCTCACTTAAGTTGAATTTCAAGAAAGTATCTTGGGTACTTTCTTGAACTTCAACTTAAGTTGAATTTCAAGAAAGTATCTTGGGTACTTTCTTGAACTTCAACTTAAGTTGAATTTCAAGAAGAGTTTGCGGAATTCCGAGTTCA
>HG713024.1:79599-89704 GCA_000499725.1 Eimeria brunetti | reverse complement strand
AAAAAACGCATGCAAAAAAAACGCATGCAAAAAAAAAACGCATGCAAAAAAAAAACGCATGCAAAAAAAAACGCATGCAAAAAAAAACGCATGCAAAAAAAACGCATGCAAAAAAAACGCATGCAAAAAAAAACGCATGCAAAAAAAACGCATGCAAAAAAAACGCATGCATGCACGGGGGCATGAAGATTGGCAGGGTGCATGCATTTGTTTATTCTGGGCATCGGGCTTTTTTGGGTGCTAGGGAATTTGTTATTCTTCTGTTATGCACTGTATATACTCCACACATAATATATATATATTTATATACATTTATATATGTATATATATGTATAGGGTCTGGTGTTTGTGTTTTGTTTACAGTGTATTCTAGTGTATATATAAACTATACATTATTGGATGTAATTTGTGTATAGACTTAACAAACAAATAGTCCATATTTAGTGGGGATACTAGTAAAATAATATTGTATATTTAATGGTTTATGTTGTAAAGAAGTGCAGTAAACTTAAACAAAACCTCACTAGGAAAATTTTTCGAAAAAAAGGGAAGAGGGAGATAAAACAAAGAAATGCAAATAAAATACATCAAAAACCAATATGCAGAAGACAAGAGGGTGCGATTGAGTAGAAAAAAGCACAAAAACAAACAAAATAAAATGAAATAAACCAGAATAAATGGAAATAAACTGCATTGTATCAAATAAAATCCAATAAAATCCAATTATATTGAATTCAATTCAATATATTTTCTTTATTTTCTCACCTCTGTCACCCCCAAAGGAATATTCTTAATCGTTACCCGCGATGAGGTGTCAGCGCGGGTCTGAGGGATGACTGGGCGCATAGTGTAGAAGGTGTTGGCGCTCATTTTTGTATTTTTGGAGTAAAAATATTGAAAGTTTGAAGGGTATAACGGATTAAATTAATCCAATTTAGTAAAAAAAGAAAAAAGCGAGAAAAAAGAAGGAAAAACAGGCAGCAACAGCGGTGGCTTTCGTGCTGCGGTGTGTGCAGACCAGCGCGAAGTAAAGGCAGGGCTGCAGGAAGATATATTGTGAAGGGAAATAAATATAAAAGAATAAAGGGAGAATTTATAAGCGTTTCAATTGCAAAACCTTGGAGAAAACGGCGAAATATACTCTTGCTGCTGCTGCTGCTGCTGCTGCTGCTGCAGCAGCAGCATCGAGAGATGCGGCTACACAGCAGCGCAACTCGCCACGGCTGGCTGCTGCAGCACAGCAGCGGCCTTCCTTTATAATCCTTCTCCATGTTTGTGTTAATTAAATCAATTTTCTCTGTTTTATTCACTAAAAGTATTAAAAAGCATAAAATAATTTGCTTTTATTTTCTTTCTTCGCTGATAAATAATGGGTTTGGTCAGCAGCCAACGAGCGGCGGGTGGTTGGTGGTCGTGTGTCGTTTGGCCAGGGTGTATCGTGGTTCTGAAATGCAGCAAAATACAAACTATGAAAAACCAAAAAAAAATCCGCTTAAAGCCGAATTCCGTTAATTTTAACAAAATTGCTTTGATTTATTTATTTAGTTTTGTCTTTAAAGCGACAATTTTAGCAACTGAATCAGCATTCACAGCCGATGCGCTTCGATGCGGCGGCGGTCCCCAGACAGTCAGCTGTTGCTGAAACAGGCGGGCAGCAGGTAAAAAGCAAGAAGAAAACAAATAAATCCAGTTTTAATCATTTTTATTTTATTTGTTTCAATTTTATTCACTTTATTGCTCTAAAATTGCAAAATCTGGAGGGGAGAGGTATGCAACTCTGTCGATCCTGGCCCATGCAGCCGACACGAACAGAAGAAAATAGTTCTTCTTCACAATGGTGCGTCGGCAGCCTCAGCAGTACAATAGGATTATTATAATATATTATATGTTATTGTTATTCAAGTTTTCCGGCTTAATATAATTAAAAGAAATAAACCGCCAAAATCGCAATTCAACGTGGATATTGTCCGTACACCTGAATCCGTGATCGCACGCACAGATGGGCTGAAGCTATAAAACCTTATATAGATGCAGATTTGAATTTTTCATGGATTTTCACTAAACACGTTTTATTATTAATAATGGAGCTATTTAAATCATGAAAGGTTCAATTTTTTTGCTTTTTATCCTTAAATTTCTTCTTTTTCCCCCGCTTTCACGAGCAGAAACGGCAGCGGAAACCTGCAAGCTCGGGCACCGCGGCATTCTCTTTCACATTCGGAACAGAAGTGAGGTTTTGATTAAAATATAAGAATAATTCTTCAAAATAAAATAAATTTACTTAATTCAAGAGTCAAATATATCATATTATATATACTGGAAAGCTAAAATTGTCCGCAAAAGAAAATAGAGCTGAAAATCCCCCACAAAACGAAAGTGCAAATTCAAAAGTAGAAGCTCAAGGGAATAGACACACAGAATAAGAACAATGAGAGAAAATAAAGGAGCTTCGTAGAATAAAAAGGAAATTCTGAAATAAATTAAACGCTGAGAGAAAGATTTTAAGCAGGAAATGAGAATAATCCACTAAGAGCAACTAGTAAAAGTAGTGGCCCAGAAGCAAGTTAAAAAATGAATAACTAAACAAAAATGAAAAGCTAAACAAAAGAAAACAATCAAAATAATATTTCAGGGGGAGAAAACCAAAACGATCTTTCTAAAGGATGCAAGGTGACAGTGATACTGAAGAAAAATTGTATAGAGCTTCTGAGGTAAAGAATTTCAAGAAATATAAAATTCATTGAAAACTAAAATATATCAACTGGATGGAAACAGAGGAAACAAAAAGTATAAAACAATTGATTTAGGTCCGTTCTACTGGGGCTTTCTGTCCGAATTATCTACTCGGATAAAATACATTGTATTGCCTTTTATTCGATTTAATACTTCTTATATGATTCAATATTTCTAATATAATTTTTATTTCTTTTGCAGAATCTATTGAAACTCCTGTGCATATACTCCCCAACGATGAGACTTGCCTTTCTATAAAACACGCTCAAGTGGATGAGCCCGATATACTGTGGTAAGGTTTATTTGGTTTATTTTCTTCAAGTAATCAAACAAATTCAATAAATAAATACAATATAATTGAAAATAAATCAATAAAGCCAGGCAAATACACCAAATGTAATATTTCTTTGGTTTCAGCTGTGAAAACAGAACCTGTCGAGACGAATGGGTGAGAACATGCAGTTTTCGAATAAATCTATAATTTAATTTGCTTTTTTATAATTCTATTTATCTTATTAAACATCTATATTCCATATCACCGTAAATACAAACTTCTACTATTTGTTTGCATGATGTTATGAATGTTAGTATTCTCACGATCATTACTGTGATTATTATTATTACTTTCATTGGTATCTTTACTATTATTATTTCCAGTGTCGTTACTATTGTTATTATTACTATTAGTGCCAATATTGTTATACTATCCTCATTGCTATTACAATAATTATCATTATTACTATGGCCATTAGCATTATTATTAATATAATTAATGTTATCAATATTACTAATATTATTATTATTATTGCTATTACTATTATTATTATCGTTATTCTTATTCTTATTCTTATTCTTATTCTTATTCTTATTCTTATTCTTATTCTTATTCTTATTCTTATTCTTATTATTATTATTATTGTTATTATTATTATTATTATTATTATTGTTACTGTTATTATTATTACTATTGTTATTATTATTTTAATTATAATTTCAGTGGAGGACAATAACAAAACAGATTCTTTGTCTCCACCAGGGCCCCATGCGGAAGGAAATAGCGGGGGCCCCTCCTCTTGAGATTGAGCAGCGGGAGGTAAGAAGATGGAAATAAATAGCAGGGGTTGAAAGTTTATATGAAATATAATTTGTATGAAGTCTTATATGGTATTATGATTATGTTTATTATTGTTCTTCTTGCTATTGTGTTTACTAGTGTTACCATTAATGGTGTCATTATTGGGATTATTATTATGCCAATACTGTAACTGTTTATTCCACTACTTATTCTTACTATTATTATTCTTATTATCACATTGGCTCTTATATTATCGTTACTTTTATCTGAATGTGTAGTAATATTAAAGGCTTTACTAGCCTGTTTATTTCAATAAGTACTATTAAAAAAATTATCTTTTTTAATTTTTTCTCATTTTACTCTGTAGGTGCTGGAGAAAGTCATTGAAAAGCCGGAGCAAGGCGGCATAACAATTCATATCGATAAGGTGAAAACAAGAAAATAAATAAGTGAAATATATAAAGAAGTAAAATAAATAAATTTGTAAAATATATAAATAAACAAAATAAGTAAGACAAAATGTCTTGTTTCGCTTTGGGTAAAAAGCATGAAAGCCCATTAAGGCAAATGTGGTCTGAAAGAAGTCTAGGGCACTAGTTGATAAATGAATTAAAAATATATTTTATATTTATATATTTATTTTCAACTAATAAATGCTTTATACTAAAATGTATTTAATATCTCCTTAGGGCCAAATGCCTGTCGAACCCGTCTTGGCAATTCATCCAAAATTTCGGCAAATTCAATCCAAGAGAAAACAAGAAAAATTATCTCCAAGGGAAATGTGAAATGAATAATAAAAATGAAAAATAAAAATAAACAAAAACAAATAATAAACAATAAAACGGAAGCACTAAGAAAGGCACAATAAACGTTAAATGACAATAAACATTAAAGGATAAAGAATAAGCAATAAACTACAAAAATAAAAAAAACAATAGACAACCAAGAGTCAATAAAAAAAAACGATAAAAGGTTAACAACAAAGAATGAACAAATAATAATCAACGGTAAATGGTTGCGAATAACAAATGATAAATGAAGAGTGGAGACAAAAATTGATTTTTTGTTTTTATTTTGTTTCGAAGAGACAGTCGATTGGCGGAAAACGTTTTAGTCTAGGAGAAGGAGAGTTTGTTATAAAATCGTTGAGTAGAAAGGAGAAAGAAAGTGAAAATAAAGTTTTGTTTTATTTAAAGGTAACAAGTTATGTTAAATAGTAAACAGTATTTTCCATTTATTGCAAATGAAGGAGATTACGTAGACTGCTGCATAAACTCAGTTTTTTCAGTTGAACCTCTCTTCGATGTAAACAGGAAAGGAGAAAAGTGACAAAGAAAAAGTTTTAGAGAATACTTTATTGCTTTTTTCTGTTGCTTTTTTTCCTTGAGGGCCAACGACAAGTGCATATTGACAATAAACCCTTGATATGCTTGTTCTTTACTTGTTTATTTTAATCAGGTTACTGTTCTTTTTAGTGTCTGTTTCGACAGTATTTTCTATTCGTTGCTTTTATTTCAAGTTATTTTTATTGTTGGTTTTAGAGCAGAGTGGGGCCTTCGAGGAAGAATATGCGAGTGGAGGAGTTGAATAATATTTTCGAATTTGATGACAAATTCTGCATTTGTTTTTTCTTCATCTCTGAGATTTCTGCTGATGAACATTTGCCCTCTGAAAGGCGCTTCAGCATTAGGTAGAACTATCATTGTTGCATGTTTGTTCTTTGTTCCATTTTCTGATCCATTTCTGCCCTTTCCTTCCTTTTTTATTTTCAACTCTGGCAAGTAACAGACGCCAGCCTCCACCGCATCTCCCGGCGTTCGAAGGCTTTCGAGGGCCCCAGAAGCTGCTGCTGCATGCAGCAGCTGCTGCAGCAGCTTCTTTCCTTCTTCTTGCTTCAGCAAACCTGCGATAACTCCCTCCGTATCTGCGTCTATTCTTGAATGCAGCAGCACGCGACGGAGAGAGGCGCCCTCCGTATATCTCTGCCTCTGATCCATCTTTTCTATCTTTTATTCGAAGAGAGAGGAAGTGAAAACGATAGAATAATGAGGCTACAAAGAAAATGAAGATTTCAGGCAGCGAAGATAGATGCAATAAAACCCCAGCTCTGATGATGTGAGGATTTGAAGAGAAGAGAGGATAATCTGCGATTAAAAGCGGAATAAAAGCAAATTAATAAAAAGAAAAAGTGCAGAAAAAAAGAAATGAAGAGAAATTTCGCCTTCCAAGGCGATGCATTTCAGGTGTACATCCAGCAGCACCGCCGAGGCGGGCGGAGCCGCCCTTGCAGATCTGTGAACTCCGGGTTTGAAAAGGCGGAAAAAATGAAATAAAACATTAATTATATTACATTTTATATTTAAATTAATATTAAATAAAATTTTCTCACTTTGACTCCTTTTATTGGGCGCTGAAACCCCACTTGTTCCTTTCACGGCAAATGCTGGTTCGATGAGCCCGCGCCACCGCCTTTGAAGTCGAAATCGAGATGAAATATCATCAGCCATGAGAAGTCATTTTGAAATAAAAATATAATAAATAAACCCAATACTAATCATTTACTGTTGGAAAATAAATTAGGACTATGCATGTTGTTTGGACTCTACTATGGGCTTAGATAATATTGCCGCAACAGTTTACAATATTTGAATTAGATCTTTTTAGACCGAAATCGAGTGCGAAAAGCCTCAAAAAGAACCCTTAAATATAATGTTTATGAATTATCATAATCCAAGTTGAAAATAAAGATATTTCTTTGTCTAAATAGAACGCCACCTTATATAATAATAAATATATATACTTAAGCCTATCATTACAATATTGAAAAATTTCTTTCACTTCCTTCTCTCTGCCAGTATGCAGTACCAACTATTTACTTGGGCCATTAGGGGCTTCCTTAGCCATGGCTCCAACCCTAAACCCTAAATGCTAAACCCTAAGCCCTAAGCCCCCGACCCTAGCCCCGAACCCTAAACCTTAAATCCCAAACCCTAAACTCTAAACCCTAAACACAAAGCCAAAAACTAAACTCTAGCTTCCAACTTGAAACCGTAAACGCTAGACCCCAAGTCTTTGTCCCTAAACCCCAAACCCTAAACCCTTTAAGAAAGGGAGAAGCCTTAGTTCTTCTTTCCTTTTCCTCTTTCAGCATTTGATGAAAATAAATATATTTTATTTTGATGTATTTTCTGCTGCTGCAGCGGCATTTGTTCAAGCGGCCAAAGAGCAAACAAAGTGAAAAAACAAATGAACAAAAACACATGTATTTAAGCCGCACTATTTTTAATTCATGTGAGAAAAATTGTAACAAATATACAGATATAGATATAATATATATATGTATATATATATATAAATATAAATATATATATGTAGATATAGATATATAATATATATATATAGATACAATATATATATATGTATATATATATAAATATATATGATAGATATATAATATATATAGATATAATATATACATGCATATATTTATATATATAAATATATTTATAGATATAGATATACAATATATATATGTATATATATATATATATATATTTATACATATAAATATATATATATATATTTCCTTATTAGTAAGGGTGCTGGGCCCCTCTTCCATTTTTTTGTTGTTGCACACTAATATGTATGTTGATCATTCCCATTTAGAATTATAATTATAATTATATTTACCTTATTTACAATTATAAATATAAATATAATTATAATTATATTTACCCTGCTTATAATTATAAATATAAATATGATTATACTTATAGTTATTAGATGCAATTATAAATGCTGTTCTGTTAGAATTATAATTCGAGATAGAACCATTCCTAAACGTACTCCTATAATCCTTATTCTAACTGGAACTAGTAATTTAAATTCCAATTCCAATTATAATTATAATATAATATAATAATAATAATTATTATTATTATAGTTGTAATTAAAACCACAAGTATAATTAGAATTAGAATAATAATTAACTTCTGCTACCATTTATTTTATCTGAAGAGGTACTGCCAAAGGACCGGCATCCTCAGGTGTACAGACAGCTCAGTAGCCAATAAAAGAAATTAGGGTTTAGAGTTTTATTAAAAACTGTAAAACCCTAAACCCTCGTCTAGGGCTTAATAATCCCTCAAAAATCTGCTGTATATGCAGGAGACAAAACAAACAATCCTTCAAACTAAAAACAACAACCGAATAAAAAAAAAAACAGGCTGGGGTACTCCCACCCTAAACCCTAAACCCTAAACCCTAAACCCTAGCACCAGGCTTCCTGGATCTGAACGAGGCAAGACTGCAGGGTTTCGAAGCCCATCTCCACGGCTAAGTCCTGGGCTGTCCTTATGAACTCCCTGCGGCACCGCAAACCCCAAACCACCTTGAACCCTAAACCCTAAACCCTAAACCCTAAACCCTAAACCCTAATCGAGTGCGGAAGGGGTCTGCCTCACTCCCAAGTCTTCGGGTCCAGACGCGACTTGAAGGGTTTCCCGCATCTGCACAAAACAGCCATTGCAGCAGCCGAGAGTCAAACCAAACCCTAAACCCTAAACCCTAAACCCCAAGCCCTAAACCCCAAACCCTAAACCCTAAACCCTAACGCACTTGCACTTCTCGCGGAGATGGGAAACGCAGACAGAGTGGCAGCCGATGCAGTAGAAGTCCTGGGCCTGAAGGCGAACATCAAAACCCCACGAGGGTTTAGGGTTTAGGGTTTAGAGGGGAGGGTTTAGGGTTTAGTTCAGAGTTGAAGGCTGAGAGCTTTCGACTGCTCCGCTCAACCCCAAAGGCCTAAAAGGAAGTACGGTCTAGGGTTAAGGGTTTAGGGTTTAGTAGGGTTTAGGGCGTAGCAGGGTTTAGGGCTTAGCAGGGTTTAGGGTTTAGCAGGGTTTAGGGTTTAGGGTTTAGGGTTTGAGACAAACTAGAAAAGCATAATGCATTTCTTGCAGGGAGCGGAGGAGATGACCTTCCAGCAAATCATCGTCCAAAGCAGAACCGCAAGAAGGGCACTTGCTGCAAAACACAAACCCTAAACCCTAAACCCTAAACCCTAAACCCTAAACCCTAGGCCCCCTGATCCCTGAACCCCAAGCCGTGTAGGTCCTAAATCCACCCCCCTAAACCCTAAACCCTAAACCCTAGACCCTAGATCCCACCGCTGCAACCCAACAACCGGCGCCCCAAACCCTAACCCCCAAACCCTACCCCCGAAGCCCTAAACCCTAAACCCTAAACCCTAAACCCTAAACCCTAAACCCTAGACCGTCTGACCAGACTTTGACGACGACTTGGGTGCCGTCTAGGGTTTCTGCGAGAACTTCCTCTAGCGCAGAAATAACTTCTAAATCGAAAACAAGGTTGCAGCAAAAACAGAAAAAGTCAGAAATATACAAAGAAGAAAGCGGAGAAACCCAAGAAAAACCCAACCCAGCCGACTCCCCCGCCAGCGCATACAGACGGTGCGAACGCTCCTGCATGCCCACACAAACCCTAAACCCTAAACCCTAAACCCTAAACCCTAAACCCTAAACCCTAAACCCTAAATCCTGAACCCTAAAGCCTAAAGCCTAAAGCCTAAAGCCTAAACCCTGAACCCTGAACCCTAAACCCTAGACCCTAAACCCTAAACCCTGAACCCTGAACCCTAAACCCTAAACCCTAAACCCTAACCCCTCACCTGCAGAGCCTCCGCCCAGCTTTGTTGCTGGTAGTCTACATTTAGATCAACTTGCATCAGCCGGCAAACGAAAGAAACTAATAACTGGCGCCAAGAAGTGGAAAGGCGACAACCAAAACAAACCGGCAGCTGCAGGGACCTGCGCATACACCCCAATTCAAGCTGCATATACACCTGAATTCAAACTGCACATACACCTGAATTCAATGTGTGTATACACCTGAATTCAAGCTGCATATACACCTGAATTCACGCTGCATATACACCTGAATTCAAACTGCACATACGCCTGAATTTAAGGTGTGTATACACCTGAATTCAAACTCCATATACACCTGAATTCAAGCTGCATATACACCTGAATTTAAGCTGCATATACACCTGAACTTAAGGTGTTCATACACCTGAATTCAAGTTGCATATACACCTGCATTTAAGGTGTTTATACACCTGAATTTAAGTTGTGTATACACCTGAATTCAAGCTGCATATACACCTGAATTCAAGCTGCATATACACCCCAGTTTATGTTAGCGAAAACAACAAGTTGGCAGGTAGCAAGATAATGCACCCAATACAACCCTAAACCCTAAACCCTAAACCCG
>HG713024.1:574-43537 GCA_000499725.1 Eimeria brunetti | reverse complement strand
GACATTTGGCAGTCGAGAAAAAAACAAAAAAAGAAAATAAAGAAAAAACAGAAAATAAAGAAAATGAAGAAAAAACAGAAAATGAAATAATAAAACAAACAAATCTCATAAATGAGAACAGCAAATGGAAACCTACAGAAACATAAACACTTATTTGTTTCTATTTCATTTTGTTTCATTTTTTTTGAATAAATATTGAATTAAACTCTGCCTCCCATGCATGCAAATTAGCCACCTAGAAACAAAACAAATAACAAAGAGAATGTATTAGGAGTAATTGAAACAAAGACAGAAAAACAGAAAACAAGAAAGACTAGACTAACAAAGACAGACAGTGACCTACAAACACACACAATATAAATAAATATACAAACAAATCCAATAAATAAATGAAATAAGTAAACAAACAAAATACAAATAGGCTGCCCTGTCTCTCTCCCCCCACTTCATTAGCAAATTAATTAAAGCAGCAAAACCTACACTAACAAAAGCAGCAGCAGCAGCAGCAGCAGCAACAGCAGCAGCAGTAACATTTTCTAAGGAATAAAACCTACAAATAAGAATGTCTGTTTAAAAGGCAACACGGAAGGATCTGCAGCTGGGCGAGATATTCTCTAGCCACCTCTTGCAGCTTTTCTTGTGACCAGAAGAAAAAGGAAAAAGAAGAAGAAGGAGAAAAAAAGAAGAAAGACAAATGCAGAGGCGAAACAAAGAAACTGACAGGGGGCCTCTGAAGGGGGAATATGAATATTCAAATAAATACAAATGCGAACAAATAAAATGCGAAAGGACGAATTGATGAATTTGTTTCCTCCTTTTCTTTCTTCCTTCTTTGATTGCCAAGTTGGCCGTTTCTTTGACCCGTCATCTTAATGTATACTTATTTATGTATTTTCTTTTAACTTATGTATTCATTATTATTTAGCAGGAGTATAGGTCTGAGACTCTGGTGTGAAGTTTTCCGTCGGGTTTGAGTTTGTGGTGGAACTGTTCAGGAATTGGAATTTCTTGCCAGTCGCCATCTTCGCCTTGGAGAGGTATATTTAAGTTCATTTCTGAAGATTTGCTGCTGGTGATTTCAACTTCTTTGCTTTCGTTCGAGAGAAACAAATCCACCTTCTGGCTCTTGTCGATGGATATCGAGGGCACCGAACCCAACACCTGCAACTTTATCTTGTGGCAGTTCACTATCTCAACGGAAGCTATCAAACTCCCTACGCACACTCGGGTGTCTGTACACGAATCCACTATCAGCGAATTCATCTTCGGCTCCACTTGCAGGGCCAACCCCCTGCAGTCTCGCACCTGAAATACACAACACAGCAACAGCAATACAAGAAAGAAAGGTTTAACAAATACACACATAAGATCTATATAGGGTCAAATCATTAAAGCCAGAAATAACAGTTCGATAGAAGCCTGCTGTAGCCGTGAAACCCTTAGCTCCAAACAATCATTCCACTTATTCATGCATGCATGCATATACATGTGCACAGACTCTACCCCCTTCTCACCTTTACCCTAGACATAAATACACATACATGTACACGCATGGGATATCTGTAGGCATAGTCTAGACAGAGGTAATTAGCCAGCATCATCCGAGTAAAAAGCAGCAATAAACACGCATATGGGTATAAGGAAGGCGAAGAAATCCACGCACATCCAAGAGAAATACAAACAAAATGATGGCAAAGCGCTTCAGGGTGAATGATGTTTCGTTAGTCGCGCGCACAGAGTTGGGCATACGTAACAAGTTCAGTAGGATGAAAGGCCGTTGCGCTGCAATTTATATAAACCGCTGTGTTTTCTGCCATCTATTTTTTTGCTTACCTGTACTTTTTGCTTCATTTGGCCCTCAGAAAGCTTCTGAACTTCCGACGGGTTCTCGAATTTCTCCACCAGCCACGTGTCCCGCTCGAGCACTATGCGGGCCCCCTGCCCTCCTCCTGCGGCACGGGCACAGGGACCACACAGAAACGAAATAAAGGCCCAAAATAATACAAAGACTAAATAAACAGGCAAGGAGAAACAGTCAACGAGAAGAAGGGGATGGATTCAGCCCAGACAGTGCAGCGTAGTGTGTGTGTTCAAAGCAACGCTCATACACCGGCCGATGCTAAGGACGGAGGGGCACAGTTAAAGGCGGAACTCATAACGACAATCGATAAAAATGTTGGTGGTGAGGAATCCATCAATCTCTACCTGCAGCGCCGCCACTCATTTCCTTGAACTCCCAACGGGGAAACGCCCAAAGCAGGTAAAGGGCCAAGCGACAGCTTGGATGACACGAAGGGAATACGGAGAGACCCTCTCAGAGTTGTCGTTTATAATTGAATCGCTCCGATTTCAAGCCATTTACCAGTCAACTTTCACTTTCAGGAAGGCGCGCGATGCTGCCAATGGACAAACCAGCCAGACTACGGGGCCCAGGCGACCCGGTGCGCAGCACGTGGCTGTGAGCCAGAGGAGACCGTTCCGGCCTCCTGAATGATCTCTGGATCTAATTAGCTTAATATGCGTAAAAGCATTCCCCACACGAAGTTCTACTAGTAGATATTCCCAGCAATTTCCCCTGAATAGGTAACATTGTGATAGATGAGTGGGGGTACAGCAACACCAGCAGTGCATCGAGTCACTTGCCACCGCGCTTTCTTCCTCCACTAAGGTGCTCTCATTCATTCAATGCCAGCCCTAAATTTTGTTTTGAATATCTGTGCATTAACAACTTGAAAGCCTGAACCAAAGGGCACAGTCCGCTTGTTGCAGGTATGTATGTTCACCGGACTATTGTCTCCCGTGCACAGCACTACTTCACAGGTATCAGCGGTGAAAATACCTGACTAGGCAATTCCTTCACGTTAGATGGCAAAATAATATTAGACTCTTTGCAGACCACCGCAGCAACAGGCCATCAACAATTGAATTTCTTTCGGAACTCAAGTTCGAACCGCCTGCAGCAGCACCTGGATTTCCCCACGCGTGCACACTGTGGAAGCAGCGACTATCTGAAAATTGCTCCTGGCGAGGATGTGACATAGGATCCAGCAGAGGTCTTGTAACATAAGTGCTGCACTGTGAACAAAAACTGCGAAATAGTCATGGTGGAAGCCTAGGTCTTCTCCTAATATACATGTCATTCACTCTTTTTCTGAAAGATTAGCAGTGTCCAGTTCGCTGCCTATCTTTCGCTTTGAAAGCTACCGCTTTTTTACTTCGTCTTCTGTACAATATATTTTTTACTTGCAGATAGATTGGGCGTTTGTCGAACCCCAAACCATGACTGACTTCCCATAGTCGGTGTCGTTCAAAACGCTCGACAATCCAAAAACCTTAGTGGAAGTGATCAAATACCAACATTTACTGGCCCAGAGTGCCGTCGCATGCTCCACGTTCGATGGAACATGGGGATGTAACTTTCCGGCTGTGGAGACATTTGTAGCACAGTGTTCTGTATGCAAGTTTGCGAGCAGTACAACATCACACTTGGAGGGAAGTTGCATGCTCTTTGGTGCGGAACAGTCTTATCTTAGACAGGACCTACGTTGCAAATGTTTGTTAATGGCCTTAAGGCCGCATTCAGAGAATGCTGATTTGTTTCAAGAAAAAACAATTCTTTAGGGGGAAAGACGAAAGGGGCGTTTCCCAGATAAACCGGTCAGGAGGTAGCGTCCGTCTGTGCGTCAGCGACAGCAAATGCTTCCATAGGCGGCGTTGCCACGAGGGACCAGCAAGTGGCATCTCAGCAAAACAACGGGGTAGAAGCCGTGACCGTCGTTGCCGCGGCCTCAATTTGGGCTGGCGAGAGCAAACTTCGTGCCCCACCAGTCCAAACAGCTCAGAAGTTTCCTCATCGCAGTCTTTTGGACCCGGTTTCTGTTACCCAGTGGCGGCGCCTTCACCATTCCGGATTCCTGGAGATCTTAGTCGTAGTTCTTGAGATCTTCTACGTGTACAGCGTAGTCGATGCTTGGGAACCGAACAAGGGGAGGGGCACCAGGTGTCGATTCGTCAATGTCAGCATGGAATCCCGCCGCCGCCAAGACAGGTGTCAGAGCGACAAGTGGGAGGAGAGCCTCAATGGCGCTGTCCTTGCTGACTTTGGAGATCCACGATGCTTCAGCAGACTCGCTGACGGACTGAAGAAGTTCCGAATTCTTCGCGGCATCCTCCTCAGTCAGTTGCTGCTTTTCCATGTTGGTTGGTGAGGCTTTCGTCTCCGTAACCGCTGCATCGGCAGGGGCTGCTGATGATGCAGGTGCTCCGTTTTCAGTGGCAGCTGCAACGATCTTCTCAGTCACCTCCTCGGCTTTGGCTGCCCGAGCGTCGGTCTGGCTCGCCAGCACCTCCTGTCCGGGAGCTCCAGAATCGGGTTGCTGGGTTTGCTCAGCGAGTTCTCTCACGACGTCGGCCTTGGGAGTCAAGTCTGCAGAGCCGCCTGTTGCGGTGGCACTGAGCTCATCTCCGCCAGAAGGAGCGTCAGATCCAACTGCAGCTTCAACAGTTGCAGCAACACTTGCAGGAACAGCAGTTTCTGGCGCATTTGTTCCGAAGAGCATGCCCGACAGCATTGACGCCGAAAGGATCTTGCTCCGCCCAAACGTCACATGGCTCGTTGCGGCCGTGGAAAGGACCAACGCGATAGGAACAAAAGTGAGCTTCATTTTGAGTCGCTGGAACTTGAAATGGAAAAAGCCCAACGAAATGCCAGAAGATCTATGGGGGTCGTAATGAAAATGCGCAAAATGAAAGTTCGCGTATGCCATGAAACAGGCTGCACTGTCGTGACACCACAAAATGCGTACCCTGCATCGTCCATACTATTCGTCAGTTTTTGAAAGTGTGTCCGCGGCAGGCCCGTTAGGAGGCTTTTCGTTTATCTGCGTTCGAAAAAAAGCTCTATTCAAATTCTAAATCCAGCATTTGAAACGGAAAGATGATGATCGCACCAATAGCTCCGGTCCGCCGTTCAGCTTTTCCTGGCCGCAAACGGAAGGTGATTCGTTTCAATTTTATTCAACTGCGAAGGGCAGGATTCAAAACAACAAAATCGCAACAATAATTCCGTTCCACCGCTCAGCTTTCCCAACTAGCGCACATGGCATGCGCCATTCTTCTCCCAGTTCCTTGTAAACCTTTACCTGCTCCACAGAGCGGCATTCTCGCAGCTGCATTACTGAGTGGAGCAAGCGCGCCAGTGATTGATCAATACTAGCTATTGAGACGCACACGTTTTGCTGCAATATGCATAAAACACAACTCTCGGCGTATGTAGTTACTAATACGAGAAGAACTTTTGATACGCGCGACGTCAGTAAAACGATGCGTTAGACCGCATTCCCCCAGAACGGCCTTGGCGTTGGTTTTGTGGACGAAATTACTCGATAATTTAAAAGTAGCGTAAATTGAAGAAGTAAAGTTGACTGGAAAACTGCTTGCTTTCCCTTCTTTGAGCCACATGTTGGCAGGGCTGTGGCAGAATCGCGAGCGACTGCTACAAAAGTGCTCCTGTGCTGGGAAACAAACAGGCGCCTGCGAAGAATTTCACTGGATATTCAGGCACTCAATTTCGAACTGCAGGTCAGCATTGGGAGGGATGCCCCATGAAGGGAATCCATTCTGTCCGTACCCCACTGCACACAAAACACAGCAATCTCAGATTCACCCATTGCTACACCCCTTGCACTTGAAAGGCTTACCACAGCCTACTCAGTACCTTAACAGCCAGCCAACTGGAACGTACTCTTGGCGGGAATGTAGATCATGCGCGTTTCCCCCAAGTTCATGCCAAGCACGCCTTGGTCCCATCCCGCTATGACCTGGCCCAGACCTGCTTGCCACGTGAAGGGCTGCGAACGCAGACCATCCGGAAAAGCAACTAGCAGGCACGCATTGAATATATGCATACACGTTCCAAGAAGAACTGCTCGAACGTGTCAAAGTTTTCCGAGAGCACAGTGGCTAGCGTGAGTGTCCATGCAGAATTCAGTTCCACCTATAGGAAGCACCGTTTGTGAAGCGGCTAGAAAGCGCTCTAATGGCCTAATATACCTGTTGGCCTGGATCCTTTGTTGACCAAAATTTCTTGGTGGTGCCGTCGGCATGCAGCACAGAACCCGTGGCGTGGACAGTAACACGCTGCCCCTTCGCAACTGTTGGTCCCGACCCAGGCTTGACAACTGAAGTCCTGAGCTCCGTAAGTGGCGCCATGGTAACCTCTGGAGACTGTGCAGAACCTGTATGAGTGTTGGGTGGGTTTGGGAAGACGAGCTGCGCGGAGCGGGCGAAGAGCTCTTGAATGCCAATTGGGAAAGACGAGGCAGACTGTGGCCTCCAAAAGTACGCCAGCAAAAGAAGCCCTCCGATAAGAAAAATAAGTAGGCAAGGAATGCTGTAAAACTTAGTTCGGTTTCCAGTTGTCAAGCCCTTAAACTCTTCGGATTGCTCTGGGGATTCCGAAGCGGGGGGAGCGGCTTCGCGGCGTACATCGGCCCTGCGGCGGGGATTCTGCTCTTGCCACTTATCCTCCATTGTCTGCTACTTGCCTTGGCAACAGAAGATTATGTTTCTAGAAGAAAAGTGCTGTTTTATTCGTGAAGCACGTAGTCCATGGCGAGCGTTGGCAAGCAGCCCCTGGAACAGTACAGCCGCCCACCAGGATGCAGCCCGGCATACTGGGAGTTGTTCATGCTTTCACCGCCCATTTTGGATTTGTAGGCACATGTTTGTGGGTGTCTTGTGTCTATCCTCTGTCCTCAAGGATTCTTATCCTATATATCCGATAGTCGTGGGGCTGTACGCCAGCTCGCGCTCTGGTGTGAATGGCGCAGGTATAGGGTGAATACTCGCCTTGCCCCCCCAGCACCACAGCCTTTATGTCTGTAAATGCTTCCAATTAATAACCGTAGGGTTATCCAGGAATCGTGGGCGATCCCCAGTCATTTCAAGGGGGAAAGCCCGTAGCATTGTCTAGTCAGTGCTGGCCGAGGAACATGTACTTGGCCTCAGTAGGCAACCTTCACGCAAGCAGAAACGCTCAACAATTACGTACAGAGATAGCGTATGCAATAAATAAGGCGTAGTTGTGCTTGCATGCGAGGCTGACGTACATCTTTAGTTGGAGCGGGATGTGCCGTAACGCAGGTCGTTGGTCTTATTTGGGGAGCGTCGTGCTCCAGAATAGTTGGAAGTGCTCACACCAAGACTTTTCAAAGGGTTCCTGAGAAGCATCTGGCCTTCTATGCCACATCAGGCTCCTAGACACGAGGGCCTAAGCTCCTGCGTCAAGTGCAGGCGAAGGGGCCTCATGGGGTTGCAACGCGTCTTGCCGCTCGTGTTGCAAGGCAGGATAAAATACAACCACAGTCAAGTCACCTTTGCGGCATGCACGACACATAGGTGACTAGGCAATGATTTGCCTGTCAGTCCATACCTTGTCTGTGGGTAAGAAAGTATACGTACATGTAAAAACCGGCGAAACTATCAGGCATGGATACTCGATTGTCCCAAAATAAACTGCAATGAACATGTTGGCGGGCGTAGCCGAGGTCCGTCAGCGTGTGGCATGCACATGCCGCTGACGGATTGCTTTCCAAAGTCAATTCGCTGAACCCAACTCGGGCTGTGCTTCCGGCCATTCAACGCAGTACTCGGGGTTCGTGTGTCCTCCACATGTTGATACACGCGCGTTTAGGCTCTCAAGCTTGACTCGCTCCCTTTATGGCATTGGTGCCCTCTTGTGCTGAGAATGCGACGATATTTCTGTGGTGTTCCAAACTTTTTTAGATAGCCAGCAGTAATGGTACGATGACACCGCGATGAGGGCAAGCCGACAACATACGCTGGATCTTTCGCACAGGAACCAAAAGCAAACGGTTCTATACAGCGCATGGCAAGCTTCTTCTGCTATTGACCCTCCTATATGTTTCGGAGGGCGTGCGAGTCGAGTAAAACAAAGTCTTCTGGGCTGGCAGTAACAGCTGTGCAGTGTCTATCGCCATTTATTGCCTACCCCCCTTGCGCTTTCCGCATGCGCTCGTAGAAACTGTGCAAACGGCGGGCATAGGGGTCTGGCTCCCAGCAGTCAGTCTAAACCCGGTTCAGACAACGGTGTTTTGGAATCAACTAGTTATGCGGGAGGGCAATGCACCAAAAAGCACACCGTGCATATGCACACCGTGCATTGTAAAGCCAATTCGCACCAGTGGTGTAGTCGTGTCACTTTGGCGGTTCCTGCAGAGTATACAGCCAGAAGTACTAAACAGGAGTGCCGTTAGCGCTTCCCTTCTGACCGTCTGCCTCTGGGTGGCATGCGGCGGTCATGTTGCACTCAGCCACGTCATCAATTCGCGGCAGAATGGGTTTTCGGGCTTCGGCCCCTTGCGACGATAATGACTACTACGGCTACTGCCTGTGCTGAAACTAAGTGCGAATACTTGCTGAGTATATCCACCACAACTTACTTGCTATGAAAGCCTACAACGGATAGTAAACTCGCTACACAATGCGTTGACATATCAGACCGGATCCGTTCAGAAATTGGAAAGCTGCAGGGATACGGGTTTGACGCTGTTCCGTGGCTTTTGCTGTTAAGCAAAGGCCACGGAACATCCTCAAACCTAACTTAAACATTCCGGACAAGCGAGTGAAATCCCTGGGGTAAGGGCACATCCTAAGCAACCCCACATGCAGGCTCACTTAGGCCCCGTTTAATGCCTGCACTAACACAGCACAGCATTATTTAACGCCTACGTTAGCGACCCTGCCTCTTACGAAAAGAACTCTCATCAGCTTTAGACAGGCCACGCAGCACCCTGCCACTTCCCACGTCGGGGGCCAGCGGAGATGTTTATCCGTGTTGAGAACAAACGGAATAAATGCGCCAATGATTTTGTCACAAGCTAACCACTTATGGGGTCAGTAATATGATCGGTTTTTATGCAGCCGAGTAAACGAGGGGCCTGCCGAACGCCTGGCAGCACATGCAGCTGGTAGCCCTGGCGTTCGTGGCTATGCTTAGTATCTACTCCGGCAGAGCTTACAAGAGGGACTGCTCGGGTGGAAATGGAAATGTTTGAATTTCTAAATGCATGAAAAGCAATTGATCACATGTTGGGCTGCTTGGTAAGTTCGTTGTATTTCTTCCAGCCCCAACACTGACCGTCGAGTTCTGTAGAGCTGCCTTTCTGAGGGCTCGATGGGTCGGCTGGAGGTCCCTTCGTGTTCGTTGAACGGTCATTTCGTCTTCTTTTAAAACTGTTGGCGATTTTTGGTTTGTATTAATAGCATTTCCCTTTCAGATCCTTGGGAAGCAGCTGAGGTTGAACAGCAGCGAAGCCCGACGCCAGCAGCATCTGGCTAGAGATGAGATAAACTTTGCTCTCCTGCCGCCTCCACGGTTGTTGGCGCTGTAAATTCTTCTAATTAGCAATCTAATTCTCGTCATGGTCGCATGTGTGTGCGCAACTAGCCCCTCAAAGACCGAAATTGATTGAGAAGGGCACAAGAGGTCGACTGACCACCACCGGCCAGCCCGGCCGGAATAGGAAACGCCTAAACAGAGCGAAACGACGACTTGGGCGGGAACTAAAGAAGCATTGCTTTTGTAAACGGCTTTTTTGACAGTTAAGGAGACTGTATGACTTACAACCGGCTATTCTTTCGACCCCGTTTCTGAGCGCATCTGCGCGAACTGGGAAAAAACGAATGCCTTAACGGCCTCCTTGTATAGCAGGCCCCCAGCTAAGGGTGCCCATACGATTTGCATTTTCTGTTATAGCTGAGCTACGGGGGGAGAGGACCTGGGGACGGATCAGAGGCCTTCTCTCGCTGCGTCCTCCTTTGGAGGGTTTCTCCTACCCGATGCTAATATATCTGCCTGGAGAGTTTAACTGAAGGCTGTTTCGTGCGGTTGATAGTGGAAAGTTTTTCAAGGAGAAAGGGCCCTCCTGGAACTCTTCGTTGTCTTCTATCTAGGGGAGTCAAGCCGGGTGGTTAGCGGTCCCTCTTCGGTTTTTCAGGCCTCTTCACAATGGCGCTCCAGGTGTGGTGGCGTAAATACCGTCTCAGTGCTTCCCCCATTCCCTTCATATCAATCACGTTTTACAGTAACCTGCCTCTGATTCATGTTCTGTTGCTTCCTTCCGCTCCATAAAATTAGTGTCTTTTCTCCTGGCTAGTTTTGTCTTCCCTCCCCATTGTTTTCACCGTGCTTTTCCTATTTAGTTATCATTACGTTCATGAAATCATGTGGCTGATTTCGATTCTTAATCTGCATTCGCGCTCCATTGTAGTGGTGTACGGATAATTTGTCATTGTGTGCTTGCTGCACCCCCTTTAGGATTTGTACTGCCTGGCCTACGCCCCCCTACAGGGCACTTGCTTGATGGATCTGGGGGAGGACGACTACACTCCAGAGACCCTGCAGAAGGAAATGAAATTTCTACAGAAGTTCACGTCAACGAGCTTGGAAGTTAGCTGCCCACTTGCCCAGAGTGCACCCTAGGACGCAGGGTGACGGTTGTGTCATTCTTACCCTTTGTTTGCCGCTGGATCCCATAAGCGTGCTTTCATCCGAGTCGGTAACTTCTGTGTATTTGTGCTTTTGATGTTGTTCGCCTTTCAGGTTTTCGGGAAGTTCTTTGAAAAGGCAGACCTATCCAGTGCTGAGGGGGCGGCAGCACTCTATTGCATGACATCCTTTTTCAACCGCCTGCAAGTCGTCTCATTGCGTGCCGGCACGCTGGTGAGTTTTCTGTTGGCGCTTTGCTTTAGGCAAGGCATGAGTGCTGGGTGCTTTGAAGATGTGTGCATGAATTTTTCATCTGGACGTGGTGAAGATTAGTGCGCTTGAGCACACGAACTGAAATATGCATCCTACACTAAAAGTCAATATTTGAGTACTCGTTTTTTCTGGCTCACGATTGCTGCTACCAGTTAGCGGTTGACTGCTTTGCTTGCTCTCTCATTGTGGGGCATTGGGCCTTAGGCGGGAGAACTGATGGCGCTGAACAAGGTTGATTACCATGATACTCTTAAAGGTTTTACTTCTAAAGCAAAAGCTGCAGGGATTGAGCCCGAAGACAGTCGCATTGAGGACATCGTCGAAACAGGTACACGTCTTTTCCACTGGCTTGGCGCTTTAGCTTGAGCAGTCACTCTCGCTTTTCAACAGCTTCTTCTCCCGCCTATTTCCAGCATGCATACTCGTGTCCCACCCTGTTTGATTTAATATTTCTTTGCACTGCCAATTTTTTTTGAAACTAAATATCTCTGGTGTGGCGGTTCAGACAAGGAGGCAGACTGGGAATTCCCCGCCGCAGGGAAGGGGAAGGTGGAGTTTAGACACTCCGTATCAATGGTAGCACCAAGGGTAGGCACACCCTGCTTTACCTCTCCCCCAGCTAGACCTGCATGACATTAGCGCTTTAAGCTCAGCGCGGCGTGATAGGATACTGATCTGACAGCACGGAGTACTTCTTGCGTGGCCACTGTGCAATGCAACCAGGCAAAACTAAACATCGTACACAGGAAACAATTTACGTGTGACATGTCACCCACGATATGATGTGCAGGACTATGGAAACGAAGATCCAGTTCAAGTGTCTCATCAACCAGTCAAGCCGGAGTTCACGAGGAAGAAGGTGCGGAAAGCAACGGGGTACGCCAAGTTCAACTTCTCGGGTACGTCTACGCGGAAAGCGGAGGAGGCAGCAATATATAATAATATGGATGCATCCATGCAGCCTCCTTTTCTCGAGCTAATGATCGCGTTAAAAGGAGCAGCAGCTAACAGCAGCGTTAGTTCTGCGGGGATAGGGTGGGCCGGTTTTGGGGTATGCGCATTTGCCAAGTTGAAAGCAATGCTGGTGTGTTTGGCTGTGAACTGCTTTTCAGCTGATGATCTTCAAGAATCAGCTAACAAGTCTGATGATGACACGGAGGAAACAAACGTCGGAAGCCAAGGCTCCTCCTCAAAAACTGTGCGTATGCTAGCAGATGCTTGCCGGGACTGTATCTGTGGTTTTGTTAGCGTTTCGGGTGCTCCCGGGGAGTAGATTATTTGCCTTGAGCAAACAGTGTTATGGGGAAATCGTTCATAATTGCTGGCTTTTTTCCAATTACGGCAGGGCACCATTGCTAAATGGTGGTTCACAGTAGTTTAATATCATTTCCGGGTTTTGGGGTATTTGCGAAGTTGTTATTTCTACTGCTTCTCCTGGTTGCTGCAGCCAAGTTCAGTCGCAAGCGAATCACGGTCCTCACCAGCAAAGAAAACAGACGACGCCCCCCTTTCCTACTTCTGCTGCTTCTGCCCGTGCGTGTTGCACGTTTAGCCCAGTACAGCGTAGTCCGTCATTCCGAGTTAGCTTGCTGTGTACATCAGTTGGAGGCGTCTCCATTGGATGCATATCCAGTGCTGGGTCGACAGGCCATAGGGCTAAGGGTTGATGATTTGTTGCTTGGTAACGCAGAAGTGGAAGTACGGCTACAAACGAGGGTGAGGTGGTTAGGCGTGGCTCTTCAGTGTCGTTGGGGAATGTGGAAGAAATTCAGGTATGATCTGTGCTTCTATCCTCTCGAAATACCCGCAGTTTTCGTTTTTACGCTGACAAGCGTATCCAAATCCATGGGGCCTATGAATACAAGTTGCGTTTTGTGGTGCACAGGATAAGGACGCTGACGCAAATTGGCACGACTCAGAGCGCCATTCAGGCCGTTACAACCGTATCCGTGGCCGCATGTGCGTTCTTAAATTGTTTACGTATTTTCTCCCCTGTTCCCATGGTTAATTGATTTAGACTACCCTTGTTCCTTTGGCAGCCGGCCTCCTACATATTTGGTAGGCTGGCGTAGCCAGGGCTTCTAGTGAGTTAACGGTTAGTGTTGTGCTTGCGTTGTTTGCATGCAGTCCAACGGGCCACGCGTCCCTCATGAAGTCGAGCAGCGACGACATGTTGGACGTGCTACTCGCGGAAGATTCTGAAGAAGGCCGTCGGGCTCGCGAGTTGCTGCTGCACAACACTGAACTGAACTCATCCTCTCCTCCTTTTTCTGCCCGTTCGCTCAGTTGTGAATCCTATGAGCCTGCTAGCGCATCTGACAACGCAGCGAAGGGTTCCACCGGACAAGCACACTCCGGTGCGGACCATCAGGGTAGTGAAAGCGGCGAAAATGCCGCCGATTCGGAGTCTGCCTCCTCCGCAGGAAATGTCTTGTCTATTCTTGAGTGTCACCTCAACCCCAGCAGTTGACTTCAAGCGAGCGGGGCCTCTTGTTGGTACACCTTGACACATCATAACAACGCAGTATGAGCAATTCATAAACAAGAAGACTGCGAACTGAATAAAAGTTCGCAGCCAGGCGGCTGTCATAAAACTGGATGAATGGGCTTCTACGCGGACGGTTGCTGTTGCACACTTGTTTACCAGCCGCTGAGCCGTTATCCATTCCATTGAAACAGCATGAATTGAAGTGCATAGTTCTTTCATCCTGTTTATTTGAATATGCGTGGCGGCTTGTTTCGCATTCTCTAGGTTTTGTCTCCTCCGTCACTTTAGGGGTGTCAGCATCGTCACAGTATATCATTAGATGCCACACACGGAAAGTCCAAGGGAGTGGCTGTGGGCCTGGCCTGTACGCGTCGGACAACTTAGGATAGGCGCAGGCTTGAAGCGCAGCCTTAGCTCACTAGTGAGCTTTCCTCCCTTGGGCTTCAGGGTTTGTTTCCTTGACAGAAAGCCATGCATTCGCTGGCTGCTAGCAGCTTTTCGAATTGCGCAAGTGAGACTGTCTCACTAGCGCAATTCGAAAAGCTGCTAGCAGCCAGCTAGCCCCATGTGGAGCTGGCTGCAGTTGGAAGGCCCACATAGGTGGTCATGTTTGGAATTACAGTTAAGTAGGCCCAGCGGCTGCACTTTTACGCATCCCAGTTTGGGTGTGCTAAGGCCCCTGCCCGCATAGTGTTGTTCCGACATGTGCCGGTACCCCATTCACCGGTTATTTAGTAAGACGGCAATAGCCGTTAAGGAAGGCTTGCAGGGGCTTTGAGAAGTCGAAGGTCATGTTAGAGTCCAGCAGCCACTTCTTGCATTCCACGATGGCTAAAAAAACTTTAGCTCTCGCTCCACATTCGGTTTTCTGAGTGTTTCCGAAACCCGAATGTGGAGCGAGAGACGTTGTGAGCAGCAGTACAGTCAGAGACTTGAGATAAGAGTCCAAGGAAAGCAGCTAATTCCCCACTTACTCCGCAGCCTCCTTTCCATATAGTCTCGTGGAGACCAAGACAAGTCGGCACAAGGAGCTGTGACTTTGCGGGGGCGTGCCTTGGCATGAGCTGCAGCACTACTCCCGTAACTCCTGTGGGAGGGCAGGCTCGCGTGTGTGTATACGCAAAACGTACCTAAAGCATGCACTACAGTTGTTAGGCGCTTTATTGGCCCTTAGTAGGCAACACGTTCTGATTACCGGGACATGGTAGAGCTCGCGTTGCGAGCGACCGCTTGCCTTCCCACGCCTGGGTGTCCGCATAAACTGGGCCCTATCAGTGTAATGCTAGTTTCGTTAGTCAGATTGTGCCAAATGCATGCCACTTGCCTTTTGCTGTGAATTTTGCACAGACTGCGTGTCGTGTGTACGACATTAAATGCTAGATCTAATAATAAAGCCTTAAAGAAAATGCATTGCCAGCTTTATTGGCCCTTCTAGAGAGAGCCAGTGGCTGCAGGTCGAGCTCGCGCTCTCCCTTCTCGGCGAGTCACCTGGCTATATTCGACTTTGCAGCATCCCCATAAAGCCTATCTGCGATGTCCCTAACACACTGAGGAAAATTGATATTTGGTTGTACCATGCGCCGAAATTTCCTCATTTACTTGGAGTTGGCGGGCGTACAACTTTAACAAGTCTACTGCGGCCTTGCTGCACGACGCGCTCAACGGACGACTTGGAGACGGGAACTTCGCCACCCGGGGCTAAAGCAAAATAGTTTTTCCAATATACACACTACTCGTTTTTACGAATTGAAAGCACAAATAGTAAGTTGACCCTTCCAAGTGAGAAGCCAACAACAGGATGGCTGGAGACAGGTGAGACGACTCTATTTCTGAGGCGGTCGTCTCGGTTGGCCAAGGGAGTCTTGCATTTGGAGCTGCCGCCTTGAAAACAGGACATTCGGGTTAATTATGGCTTTAGCTTTTAGTCTGGGCCTTAAAATGCTCAAATAAGTTCGGTGAGTCTGTCCGGACATGCCGAAGACTCTGTAGCCGCATCGCGGTTATTATCTCGGCCGGTCCCCCAGCCATGTGCAGCTCTGCGAGCGCACGCAGTGACCCTCTTGTGCCTCGGCTTGAAACCAAAAATGGAGTCTCTGGGGAGGCCCCAGGTGATTGGGGCAGGCGGAGGGGTGAACTCAGTGGAGCGCGAACGCCTGGTGAAGTCGAACATTCTGTACATTGACGGAAGAGACCTGCATCGGAGTCGCATGCTGGAGTACACCCCCCTGGGCAGAAATACAGAGGAGAAAGCCCAAGAAAACTTAAGTAGCCAGTCTAGCCCATGCGGGAGCAACAGCCTCCTCTCCCGCTACGTGCTCGAAGTGCTCGTGTTCTTGTGCAGCTCAGACTCGCGCTTCTACTCCAGAAGATTCGGGGTGCCCGCGAACGACTACCGGAAAGCCCTCAAGGATTACAACGTACGACCTCTCTGCAGTGTGCACGGTGCTTTGATGTAGGGTAAATGTGCCTGCATATACCCAAATTTGCCCACTCTGTGCGTTTCTGCTGCAGAAGGTGGGCATTGCGGGGTCGCGTCCACAACCGTATACAATCGAGCAGACTATTTGGTACGTGGTGAAGAGGCAATATCGGTTTCAAATAGACAGCCTGTATAATCAGCTAGAGGACGTATGTGTCAGCATTTTGAATTTATCTCTAAATGAAGCGCCTCCTGGCAGCCCGGTACTAGGACCCGAGGTTTTGCTCGCTTCCCTCGATGAGTATCACTCCCGTTTGTTTGCCAATTACTACAAATGGTGCGACTACTTGGGGGCAGCTCCATTTCCTTGGAGGGAGCCGCCCTGGCTTGATGAAAGCTTTTGTGCTCAAGATGCTTATCCGGCCGAGGACGAGGCTGCCAACGGCGCGGGTGAGCTGCCTACAACATCTGGCTAACTAGTCAGCGTCGAAGACAACCCCTTTCACTCCTTTTACAACGATATTGCCTTGCACTGCTCATGTTTGGTTTTTAGGGGACTCGACCGCGATGATCTGTTCCCCACAGACCCGCCAAGAACTGCAACAAATGATGTTTGAAGTCGCCACGTTTAAGCTGCTTTGGGCAGAGGCAGCAAACCTTCGCCATACACCTGAGCTCCTGTGCTGGCTATTTCACTGGCTTTGCCTGGCGTGGGACAAGAAGTACAAACCCGAAGAGGATTTCATCGATCTGATCCGCGACGTCATTCAACGAATTCGGGATGAACAATGGTAGCTCTGAGCTTCAAACAGGCCTCATATGTAACCTCCCTGTATTCCTCTTGTGCAGCACATCTGACTGGTGTCGTGCACACATATTCATTTTCATGGGTAGGATGCCTCTGATGCGATGCGGTAATTATGTGCAATTTAGGTACATGGCATCGTCCCTGCGCACCCCTGACCACAATGCGCGGCTGATATATGACGATTTTAACGAGCTGTTTTGGAGCCGCCAATGCCTCGATATCCTTGACAGATTCACTAGAGAAACGGAAGGTTCTGAACCAGGAACTGCACACAAAGTTCAAATGAGTCATCATTCAGCCGACACGGAGTCGTTTTCAGATCACCAGCATGCCTCAAACCCAACCCCAAAGACTCAACATAAAATGGACCGCTCGATGGGATTATCTGTATCTCGAGAAACCTTGAATGCTGTCGTAGCTGAACTGTCCTGCGCGTCAAAGCCTGGATCTGGGGTCAAAACATTCGTAGAGCACAGAACCTACGCTCAGGTAAGGCTCAACCTGCTCTTGTTCAGCCCCGCTTAGCTTCGCGCAGGCGCCAGCACTAGCCAGACCCTTAGGGGGGAAATGTGCTAGCTGGCAACTGTGAATTCTCCCTTTCAGAAGCACAGCCATCTCCACAGATCCGGGCTGAGGGGCTTTGATTGTGAAGTGCATTTATGACCTTTGCTATGTGTACACGCGTCAGCGCGTGCCCTTTTACGTTCAGGTTTTGCGCAATTTTTGGCGTATATTCGCTTGGCACGTGACCACGTTTGCTGGCATTTTCCTGCTCTATGCTGTACTGGATGAAGGTTGGTTGGAGTTACCTTCCTGCCCCACTTCCCCAGCTAGTTTTCCCTAGCGAGGTTTAGAAGTTGGGGTAGAACTCTCTTGGAGTAAATGGGAGCTTGTGAAAGCAGGCTTGTTTAGCTACATGTGATGCTGCGGCATGTGAAGGGTCTTCTGGTTCTCCGAGTACTTTGTCTCTCCCTAGCCCGACGTTGCAAACACTGTTCATGGTTTGCCATCTAACTTTTTTAACTAGGGCCCGACGCCAGGAAGTAACCCTACCGGCGTATCTTTGCCCTGCACGATTTACGTGTTAACAAAGATTGGGTAATTCCAAATGCAGCCGGCCAGTGTCACATTCTGTTCTTTTGTTCTCAGAATCGTTCTATTCTGTCCAAAGGCAATGGGCTATCATGACGTTGACTGCCGCGTTAACTTATGGGATGCTGCCTGTATTTGACTTGATGCTTATTGACCACCGGACTCTAGTCAGGCCAGAGTGGTGGCAACGTGCATGGAGACGGGTTCCAATCAATTCAGCAAGAATAGGCTTTGCGTTAGCGGTTCTGGTGACAGTTGCATTAGACGGACTTGATTCGGCCCATCTACAGTGGACTGGTAACTCTTAAAGTTTCTTGTTGGAAGCACAAGGCAGCCTACACTACTCAGTTATTGGATGTGACCACCGTATAACGCAAAGACCAGCCCAGATATTCCTGGCACTGGCCTACATGAATAATATGCACGATATGGAGGTAACACTGATAGCAATAGTGAGTTGTCTCTTCACTGCGTTGTAGGGCTTTTAAGCATTTTGTACTGGACCTTCTTTTTTTGTCATTGGGCTCACTATTTTCTTTACATGCGCATTCGAGACCGTATGCCGTTCTTTGTCCTGCTGTGGAGCAACAAATGGTTGGCGCCCTTTAGCAAGCCTTCAACCTATACTGGCAGTGTGCCCCTACTAGCCGAAAACCTTACACACGTGGTGAGCAAGCGTATGCGGCATGCATTTAGCGCTTTATAGGGCTCGTGAAGATATTTCGTGCATGAGTTGCCGTAGATGCAGATGACCCGCTGAATTACGTTTTAGTTTGATGTGTTAAAGGTGTTGAGAATGCGTTTTGTCTTGTGCGTCTCTGCAGCTGAAATATTCCTTTTTTTGGCTCATCGCCATCCTTGCCAAGTCTTTGTATTGGCTCTACATAATCTTACCTCCGATGGTTACTGCTTCAAAGCATGTTGACTACGTCTCCTGTCGCCCAGTTTACATAAATTCCGTTGTTTTCTGGCCGGGCTATATTCCCGCGGTTCTACAAGGCTTTATTTGGCTGCCAGCATTCCTCATATGGCTCTTTGACATGCAGGTAGCCACGAAAGTCTCCAGAAAGTGCATGCACCCCGTTTGCTTGCCAATTCGGTACTTGTGGGGCTTCAAGCAACGCGTCAGTCAGAAGTGGGAGCGGCACATGGAGGCGTTTTTCTTCTTTACTTTTGCATTCCCCCAGATCTTCTTTCTGCTCTTTGGAGCCTTTTACGGGAGTATCGATGGCTACATTCGGCGCGTTGGCTACATAACAAACTGCCGAAAGATTCAGCAGCGCCTCCTGCCTATGCTACCTCTCACAGCTGTATTTCGCCTGCCGGGAAATAGAGAGATTGACGACAAAGGCCCATTTGAAAGTAGGTCTAGTTGAACCTTTTAATTAAAGCGCTGGTATGTGGGACACCGGAAGCGCCAAGGAATGTATAAATAGCCAGTAGGACGTGTTTGCACAACAGTGGATTCGTTCTATTCCCACTGTTGGATATGTGCTTGTTAATTACTTCAGGCATGCCCTCTGGAATAACGCAGCTACATGGAGCTCTGCAGTTGCGACGCGCAAGCAATGTGGACCGCTACTGCCGCCGCGGTTTTTCTTCAAGGATGCCCACAAGTGCGCATGACAAACCGCAATGGTGTGTGCCCCCTCCTACTTTTGCCCTTTCAAGCACACCCAATGACTTCCGAGGCCTTTCTGTGCAATATGCAAACACCACTGACCCTTACGTGAACATGGTAAGAACGATTACATCTTAATGAAAAACTGCCAGCTTCTCCGCCGCTCTTAAAACCACAGACATGGTGCTCGAGCAGGTGTCTATGGGGCCGTTATTATTTTTCATGCTGCAAGAAACCCTAAAAATTGCAAGTATTCGTTTTTTCGTGTTTATATGCCTACAGGTGCCTCGAATGATGGCGCACAGCGTGGCTAGGTAAGCTACTTGACGGAAGGCAAGACACTGCATGCAGAAAACAACCCCAATTCAAACGGAGCAGCTGGTGATCCCCAGCCTTCGCTGCTTTCTTTTCTGCAGGACAGGCTTTTCGAGGACAGATGATGCAAAAGAAAGGCGTGACTTAGAAGCCATGAAGAGGTTCGGGTTTCTTTGGAATGAGATTATACAGAGTTGGCGCGACGAAGACATCATATGCTACGCCGAGCAAGAGAAGCTTGAGTTCAACGAGTTACCCCGCGTGCTGCTGGAGACAAACAGTTTGGCAGACTTGGTAGGCCCATCTGGCACTCGTACGTTAGCAGATGTGGGAAGGCTCCCTTGCTTTAAGCAGTCTAGTGATGTGTCGCTGGACACTCCAGAAGAAGCTTACTTATTCTGAACATAACAGTGTAGCAGCTGGTACTTCCCGTGGGTTGATCTGCTCAGTACTTAGGCCGTGGAGGCGTAGTGTTAGACTGGCGCCAATCTGTCGTCCGCCACCCCGTTTATGTGTATTGCAACGAACTATCTGGCTTTCTCAAGAGCTGTGAGGACTTCCACTTCCAGGCAAGCGGCGATATGCTCCGGCTGTGCAGCAAACAACAACTAGCTAGAACATTTTACCGTGAGCATTTGTCAACAGACCCAAGCGCGAAGGACCCTAGGTAAGCCTGCCCTCCTGCACCCTCTCCTTCAAAATGGCCATAAAGATAAGGAAGGATGAGCCATACAAGGCCACGTGGCGAAGTGACACTGACTCATGCGCCAAACAGAGTCTGCTTCTGCCTTCCAAACAGATTTGAAAAGTCAATGCACCTGCAAGCCTGCCAAGAAGTTGCTGAAGCTTTGATGCTTTACCTCTCACGCTATTTCAAAGAAGGCAGTCAGCTGGTTTGGGCAATGGAAGAGCTATGGTCGTGGGTCAGTATATTTTGCCATTTAAGTGCTGCAGTTATCGTAACGACGAGCACGCAGTTCAAGAATGTGGCTTTGCCTTACATCAACCAAGCGTCTCCTTTCTCTTGTCAGCACCTCCTTTATGCGTTTCCAGGTAGTCAACGATTGTACTAGGTTACTGTGGCTCAATCTGAAAGGGTTAAGGCCTCTCTCCAGTGCCCTGCAGGACGTTTTTTCCCTTGTTCAAAGGACCACCTTCTTGGCCTCTAGTGACGCCGAGTCGGTGGTAAAGGCAAACGCCCAGCTAAAAAAGGTAAACCACTAAAGCTGGTATTTAGATCATGTGAATGCCCACAATTCGCATGCAAGCCCCTAAAGTGTCTGTCCTGTGCATTAATGCTGTGCAGGCATTGCTTGCAATGATCATGTTGCCAAGCAGTGAACCAGAAGAACTGGGTGGATCGAACATCCCTTTACCTGTGCAACAGTATGTGAAAGCAGTAAGTGTCTGTTTCGGTTCGGACTCGATGATCAAGGATATTCCTTCTATCTTGCCAGCTCCACTGCAGCGAGCTGAGGTGGCAGTCATGATTGAACAGCTCGAAATAATTCTGCAGCACACCTCGCTCTTGCTCCTCGCCAGTGAGGAAGAGAGAAATTCAGTGAATGGCGGTGGTGAGACTTTGCATGACACGCGCGCAGAAAAGCATGCAGCACTAGAGTAAGCAAATATGTGGTGCGTCAATTGGGTCCCTCCCGTTTGCGTTTGCGGCTGTTGCTGCTCAGACTTACCACTGCTTCCTGAAGAACTGGCCGAAATGCGTGCACTTCATGCACAACTCGGCGAAGCAAACGCAAGCGTAGTTTTGGCAAATCACGGGTCGGAATTTGACCCCCCAGTCAGAGATCCAGAAGAGTCCAGGAGGATAGCGTCGGCAGAACACGGCCTTAGGATGTTTTTTCGGAGGGCTGCACGTATTTTAAAGGCTGATGACCCATCCTTCAAATGCACTGAAACTCAGCGAAGGTGACCGGCCTGGCGGTTTAAAGTGACCCGGAAACTGGCATTTAGCTAAGGCGCATTTGAGCTTATTTTCCAGCGATTTGTGCACTGCAAAACCATTTGGTGAAGGATTTGTTTGCCTAGAAATGTGCTTTTGCAATTCATTAGGTTTGGCACATTTATCAATTCGCTCCTCATGAAGATCCCTGAGACGCCTCTGGTTCGCAATATGGTGTCAATGATGACCCTTACGCCATATTACAGGGAAGATACGCGCTTGGACTTGCAGGTGAACTGCTTTAGTCCGCCGAACTCCTTTCTCCCCATGTCCTCGCCACATGGAACTCATACTTACATGCTCATAATAGTAATGTCCATGTCTGTGATGTGTGTAGTGTTTGTATTAAGCTCCTAATGACTATGTGTTAGCAGGATCTGGAGAAACGGACCGACGAGGGCGTGTGCAAGATGGACCTGCTTCGCAGCTTGCACCCAGTCGAGTTCGACAACTTCATCGAGAGAGTTGACCGCGACAGAGACATGTTCACCATCAGACAAGAAATAGAAGATCGGGTAACGGATTCACCGGAACGGCGAAATTTAGCCCTCCAAGACATCCGTACTCAAATGCAGCAATGTGGGCTCCTCCATCGGTAAGCCGCTGACGGGATTATAGAATATTAGATGTGTTTAGGTTCGGCTTGACATCCAGACTGGCACCTTCTGCATGCATGCTTCTGACTTGTTTTGCAGATATGACCGGTTCTGTGAAATGCTTCAAGAGTGGGCATCATACAGGGGCCAGGTGCTGATGCGCACAGTTTACGGCATCATGTATTATGAACAAGCTGTTCGAATGCAGGCAGGTCTTCTCGGTTGTAGTCCACACATTGCCCCAGCTTGCAGCACCAGAGATTCACGAATTACTTTCAAAAAATCGCTTTTTGTTCATCGTAAGTCATACACCCATGTGTAGGGGATGTGGGGATTATGTCTGTATGATTTTGCATCCCGCGTCAATTATAAGGGTGAAACCTGCAGGCATATATAGAGGAGACACCTGCAGAGGAGTTGCACTTATGCCGAGACTCAAATCGGCTTGACGCAAGTCAACTGGGCATTGTTAGAAGCCCAGAGGGAGCACTGTGGAAAGAGGTAGTCAGTTTTGCTCCCCCGTACGAAATGAAGCAGTCAACACGGGTATGTTTTGAGTATTTGATTATCTATAGAACTCCCTTAGCTCCAGAAGTCACTAGCCTTTCTCTGACATTGGGAAGAAATATTATCTGCCTGTTTCCTGCCACTCAGGAGCTCTCCCAACTGAAGTATCAATATGTGGTGGCTGCCCAGGAGTTTGGTACAGACCTAGGGGCACAGCCTCCGGCAGGTGGGTGCGAACCTTCGCCTTTGCTGCGTGCGCAATTGCTAAGGAAGGTGTCTGTTTACAAGCTGCTGGTACGGTACCCATCCTTGCGAATTGCGACGCTTGAGCATGAACGCACCCCTGACGGCAGGCCTACAGGTCACAAACTCAGCGTCCTTTACAGACTAACCGCTGATATTGATCCTACTGGAAAGCGCATTTCCTCCCCAGATGCAACCGCCATCACAGAAATGAAAACAGCAGGAAGGTTCGTTCGGTCAGCAGACGGAGAATTGCTGCCGGCGCACGTTCCCAACCTTCTAGTCCCTTCACCACGTTTACCTGTCTGCACGCCAGGAGCTAACATGGGAACGGGATCTACTGTTACAATTAAACCTAGATGCGGAGGCAGCAGCAGTGGAGGGGGCCGATCGGGCGAGGCCCCTTCCAGTCGCAGCAGCAAATCGCCTACTGATTCTGTCAAAAAGCAAGGGTTGACAGATTCCGCTGAGGTGTCGTATAGAACCGATGAGCGCATTGCCACACAGAAAGCTGAGGGGGACTCTGCAGAGCTTCGGCATGCGGAGTCCCGACATTACATCCGCACAACAATCGTCGAAGGCACTCGGCGACTACTCAAAGAGGGGTTCATCAGTCCTGAAGCAAGTGAACGAGCATTTGGTGGTCCTAACGCTAACGAATCGGGGAACACCCTTAGCTCCGGCCCATCAGCTTCGCCTGCGACTCCTCAAGCCCAAGCAAAATCAAACCCCTTCCTGCCTGCTCGATATCCAAGCAAGGGAGCTGGGGACATAGGGACACGCGGAAGTGCTGGCGATTTCGAGTCTAAGATCGCGCGTGCTATTCACTGGCTGCGCCAGAAAAGAGAGTGTGATAGATCCCTATTTGCTGCTCGAACAAAGACTACTTTTCGGTATACGCCTGCATCTCCAGGAGGAGCAGGAAATTCGAATTCGAATACTTGCTTAACGCTGACGCATCCTGAGGCAACTGGAAGGGCAAAGAAAACTTTCCTGTCAATGTTGCGTCAAGGGTTACCGAACGGCCCTGGAGCAAAGCAAATGGAAGCTCTCGGAAGTGTCGCCAATTCGCTAAAGGAAACCGACCGCATTGACACGCTAGTAGATTGTTCAGGCGATTCAGGATCTGCAGGGAGCTCGTGTATAAGAGGGCTTCAGGCGGAAGTTCAGCTGTCCCAAAATCCTGTTCACACCGCGAGCCCACTCACTCCTCTTGTTAACAAACAAATCAGTGGATATTTCCGGATTGCTTCAGAAGGCAGGGACTGCGAATACCCCAGAAACCTTCCGGCTCAACTGAGCCCCCTCGACTCAAGCCTAAGCCACCGTCAGTGGCAAGCAGAGTATGCGCGCCTGCCATCATTTGTCCCTGACAGTGTTGCTAATATTATTCCCCAGCCAACACTTCTGGAGGCGCAGTTTGCTCGAGAACTGGCGCGCGACTGCATGGGTCCCATAGCTTCCACTGGGCCTGCTGGCCAGCTGCAAGAAACAGCTGAACCCCTTGTCTGTTGCTCGGCCGAGGAGAAGCAAATGAATCGTTCGGGTGGGCTTTCCGGGAGAGCCAACCGCTGCACTATGCAAACAAGAGGGCGGCCTACAGCACGTCAGTGGGGCTCGAGTAACCCTACAGATGCTCGAAATGCAGAGCACACGTCAGGGATGAGAAGACACTCCATCATCACTCTACATCCTAGGCAAGAGACCTCTATGTCGTGGAATACCATGCCAACCCTAGACTCTCACCGTTGGAAGCATGTATGGGCCTCTGCTGCATGGCCTGATGACTCTGTAGCGGCCAGTAATAGGGAGGCCGTCAGCGTTCACAATCAGACGCAAGTAGGCACTGGGCTGCATCCTTCCCGAGAAAGCCTGCTGCATCGGCACGATGCCTCCCACCAAACAGAGTTCCAAGCTTCTTCACGCGTTGTAGAGACAAACGGCGCAGTGAGCAGGCAGGATAACAATGATCGGCAAGCCAGCCAACGACACATTGACTTGAGGAAGACAGGAGAGAAGCAAGACGGTCGGACGAGTTCATCAAGCACCGCCGCGCAAAGAAGCAACAGTGTTGGTGCTCTTAGAGACAGAGGGCTGCTGACAATGAAGGAGCGCGTGGCTTTTTTTGAAGAAAAGCTGTCTCGTCACCAAGCGCGTATGGAACTTGAGGCGCAGAACTTGGTTAGGCATAAACGCAGCTCTACCCAAGAAGAAATGCTGTGGCCGTCGCGCAGAGGTCCAATGAGGCTCGAGGCGATTTATAAGATTCGGCTACCTTTAATAGTAGATGAGTCAGGAACGCCATGGGGTCGTGCTCCGATCATCGGCCCAGGAAAGCCTGAAAATCAGAACCATGCCATTGCCTTTTCTCGAATGGACACTATGCAGGTGATGGACATGAATATGGAATCATACCTAGAAGAGGCTATGAAACTCCGCAACTTGCTTCAGGAGTTTGCACTGAACGCCCGGATGAGGATTCTCGGTAAGCACAGCTTTGATGAAAGCGCATCGGTCCACGCAGGCGGAGAAAACAAGCTCATGTGTGCTAGTCAATGCTAGTCTGATTATTATTAGAAACATCACGGGCAGGCACACTTTAGACACTTCAGACCGACGGACGGTTGGGAAAGGCTGAAATACATTTTTCGTGCGCAGGCTTCAGGGAGCACATCTTCACGGAAAACGTTTCAAGTTTGGCCAGCTACATGGCCCTACAGGAAAACCTCTTCACAACAACAAACCAGCGCTTATACTTCACACCGCTAAGAGTGAGCAAAGATTGTAAATCATTCATGGAATTTTGCCACTAGTAATTAAACTAGTCAAGGTAGAACTTGCAGAATTGGGTAGTAGTAATCTATGCGTAACCTGAGAGCATCGTAGAGCAGCTGTGGCAGTGACACCAAGTCTGAATTTCCACTTCGCATATTCTCTGCTTCTCTTCAGGTGCGGATGCACTATGGTCATCCTGACATCTTCGATCGCTTCTTCGTACAGACGTGCGGCTCCTGCTCAAAAGCTTCCAACGGAATCAACCTCTCGGAAGACATTTTTGCTGGTTTTAACTGCACTGCTAGAGGGTACTGTGTACACCACGCTGACTACATACAGGTAGGATACAGGGAGCACCAAGGCAAATACAGTAGGATAGTGCAAGGAAGCTTCGTACGCTATGTACCTGTGCAGCCAGTTCTCGACGGAATAAATGGAATGCACTGCGCCATTTTGTGCGTTTACTAGCATTAGACCTGGTGGTGATTGTGAGAAACAGATGCAGTTTCCGAAACGAATCCATTTCTTCTGCATGCAGTGCATGTAGAAGCTGTCTAGTGTCATCACGCCAATCTATATCCACGTGCTTGTGGCTGCAGTGCGGCAAGGGGCGTGATGTTGGTCTGCAACAAGTCGTCATGTTCGAGAAGAAGGTTGCTGGAGGAAACGGTGAACAAGTCCTGAGTCGGGATCTAAACCGCCTTGTTTTAAACATGGACTTCTTTCGAGTATTGTCTTTATGGTTCACGGGCCCTGGTTTCTTCTTAAATTCCGTTATCCTCGTGCTGGCTGCCTACGTGTGCCTGTACACGAAGTGTTTCTTGGCTTTCGCAAGTACGTTCTCCGCAGCAAAGAATCCCCAGATTATAGTGCGCTTTGGCGCAGCTTCGGACATTGTAAAGGCTTAGCTGCTGGGACGGGCCTGCACACTCATAAAAACTATCTTCTGCTGGGCTACTCTGGTGCGTACCTGCTTATTTGCTACAATGCAGAATACAACTACAATGGGCCGATTGAAAGCGCTCTAGAATATGTATTGACGCCATCCACGTACGTTCAATTCCAGCTAGGAATGCTGCTCGTGCTACCACTCATACCATGGCTATTTTTAGAGAAGGGTCTTGGATCAGCACTGCGGAAGCTTCTCGATCTCACCAGCAAGTTTTCTGTCACCTACTACAACTTTATGAGTGCGTCCCCGAATTTAGCTCACTATCAGATGTGCTGCTTGGTAAAGCCTTCAAAAACATTTCAATACTCCCCATAATTAGCTTGCGAATGCTACTGGCCAATCCGATTGATGGTGTATGCTGCATGGGTTTACTCTGCAGCCTGTACAAAGGCATCCGTCGTAGACCACGTGCTCATTTACGGAGGAGCCAAGTATCAGGAAACTGGCCGGGGATTCGTCATAGAGCGGGCAACGCTGAAGGAAATTTGGATGTTTTTCTACTTCACGCACTTTTCCATAGGCCTGGAAATGTTTGTCCTTCTGATCATATATGCCACGGTAGGCAAAAGCATGTGTAGCCGTGCAACTAAAAAAAAACGATAAACGCTACAGAAGAAACGGCACCAGCAAGCACTTTGAATTGCATTACGATGAAACCGATACAGGCCTGATGGTAAGTGAGTAGGGTCTCGTGCCCCCTATAATGTTGGAATATTTGTAACTTGCCGCTGATCCGTTAGCCTTCTGGCTCTTAATGACTGTGCAGTACGCCGGTCTTGACGTTGGTGTTTTTCTCCTCGACACATGGCCAATTCTGCTGATGGCCTCTTCGATTAATTCTGTGCCCTTCATCTTTAACCCACTGGGGTTTTACTATCCTAGACTGCGACAGGACTTCACGAGCTGGAATGCGTGGCTCTCATCCCAAGTAGGCTCGCTCCTCTTGTTCCTCAGACGATATTTGATATTGCTGCCGTACATGCACTTGACTAGTGTGGCTGCGAGGCCACGAGTGCCAGTGTACAGAGAAACACTTGGCTATTTTCCCTTGGCTGTAGGAACTGGGCACTTCAAAGGAATCGTGGGTGTCATGGTGGCGAGGAGAGATGGAGCAGAGATGCAACATCATATGGCATCACAAGGTCATTATTGTGCTCCGCCTTCTACGATTTCCGCTCCTTGCTGCAGGGATCACATCTTGCGTTGCAACGTATGCCTGCACTGTCATGAATGCTCGTTGCCGCTTCTATTGTTCCTAGGTGACCTCGTGAGTAGCATTATCTAATGAGTGTTATCGCGCACACGGATACGATCGTTACAAAAATCGTTTAACCTGAATGGACCTTAATCGTGTGCTTCTGGAATTGCTTGCCCTCAGCTCCATACAGTCCGCAGATGTAGATTGCGCAGTCTATCTGGTGGCAGCATCTGGACTGTTCGCCACCATTAAGGCATTACTAGGTGACTTGCAAATGCTTAGCCCGTCTATAAAGGCGTGGCTTTCTCTCCTCCTTGTCACTGGGACAACCGCTCTGCTTCTTTGGCTCGTCATAACCAAGAAAGTGTCACTGGCATCCCTCGTCCTTTCATTGCTTGCCCTCTGCCTGTTCATATATGGGGCCCTTGAGATCGCTTTCGCACTTCTGGACCGATGGGCAGTCCGCAGCGAGATGCTGTCAGACGTGGTCCGGTACGTACATCCACTGCCAAGCACACAGCGGCATTCGGAGAAGTATTGTGCTGAAAATAACTGACTTCCCGTTGTTTATTCCTTTGCCTCTACAGAAGCATGATGCTCTTTCATTCGCAGGATGTACCACCGATGGGCCGGATTCTGCACGTTTGCACCACTGTTGGTCCTCTCTGCTGTTACCACCAGCGTTCACCACCTGCAAACGCGAATACTCTTCAACCCCACTTTTGTCTCCATTGTTAAAAGCGGTCTGGTGCAGCGCGAACAAGTTGAGAAGAGTGGCCGTGGCCACAGCTGATAATCCTAAGCGGGGAGGTCCCCCCGGCGAAGAAGCCTACGCTGAGCTCCAGAGTCACAGCATGCTCTGACGGACTGACAAAATTCTGCACAAGTGGACTCCGTAGCTTTGCAAATCCGTAGATGCACCCTGATAGCTACTGCACTTCCACAACGCGCTTCTGTGTGAAGGAGGTAGTCGGCCTCTTGGAATAGTGAGCATACTTACGCTGGGGTCCTCTGCGCCTGTAAACAGCATCGGACGGCTCCTTTTCCGACATGACGCTAAACCGTGCCTGGCGATGGTGTCTCCGGTCATACTGTTTGTGCGTGCAATGCGTCTTAGCCTGGGTGGCATTTCTTCAAAATATCTCCGTACAGGAAGCCTGTGCTCCTCTACTGGCCAATGCTAGATCCTACAAGGCTCCAGTATTCAGCTAGACATATCTTGTAGACAGTTTCAATACCAGTGTGTCCACGCCTCCTCCTCACGGCGCTGGCGTCGCTGCCAGAGTGGCGTCATTCTACCCTGTGGTCTACTCATGGGAACTCCAGCGAGGGCTACAGCCGAAAAGAAGCACCATGGTATGAGCTCACTACCACTTCGACGAGTGGCCCGAAACAGAAGTAGACTACAGTTTGAAGCTGCTGCTACGGGTAACGCACAGAATTCAGAGCCCCTTACCACAATTCCACGCTTGGCCTGCCTGAACCCTTGCCGTGGGCCCCCCGTACAGCTAAAAATGCATGTTTTGGTAGCTAAACTTGCGGGCGTCTTACTACGCTGGGAGACTGCTGGCTTCGCATGGCTGCCGCGTCCCGGCGCAGAATGAAGGCTCGCGCGCCGCCGACGGATGTGACGAGGGGAGACGCGGCGAACCCCATTCCTCCCCCTGTTTGTTTGAAGCACTGATTAGTTATGTAGTGCATCTGGGGAGAGTAACTGACTAAATATATCATATTTGCGGGAGACAGTTCGCTTGAAGACGGCTACCTGAATGGGGTATAGGACCTGAAAGCATGCCAGCCCTGTTGGCTGGAGTTGGCGGCTGGCTTGGGGGAAACGTTGAACTACTATTTTATTTCTAAATGTGAAAATACGGGAGATTTAATATGTGGTGAGACGTCCTGGAGTCGATAGTTGCGGCGGGCGAGCACTATCAGAGGGCGGTGGTCCACTTGACCAATGCGGCTGTTTTTTCCTTCCCCCCCGTAGGTATACTGCGTACATCACTCCGTTGTCTCCGCAGCTCTACTGAAAATGATCCCAGAATCTCTGGCATCAATTAATTGCACATCGGAAGCTTAATGTCCCTAAACTCCGCATCGCTGGACAGGGCACACCGAACGTTGCCAGTTGTGATCGTCCCACGGCGATCTGCATTGCGTTCAACAGGCCCTGTGGGACAGTAGCTTTGGCGCGTTCATTTGCATCCGGAGATATGTAAGACTCTATCAAGCCTGAATCTCTCGCTGTTGACGATCGTATCGAGCTGCCACGCCTTCCCCAACTGTCGTTGCATCATGAAATTCCCGGATTCGCCTGAACGTTCATTTCGTCTCACGGAGGCAGCCGCCTTCGATTCGGAGCTGTTTCTGAAACCCTGCACTCAGGACACGTGCTTGTCAACCCTCAAAGCAAAATTGTCCAGAGTAGCTGACACTGCCGCCGGCGCATTTTACCGTGTCCTGTCGGACTGCATACGGAGGACGTACGTTGAAGTGCACGCTGCAGGTTCATTGTACGGATACTTTGATAGTGACAGTGCAATTGCGCCCCAAGGGGGTCCATCTCGCGTGAAAAATATCTTGGGCAAGCCGAGGCCCCGTGAAGAGGCTTCAGCCTCGGCAAAATCCCATTGGCTGCATGGCAGGCAGCCGGGTGTGAGACCAGGTGTTGTGACACCGCAGGTGAGTCAGTCTGTGATTACAGGGGAGGTTCTGCGTAGTACGACATCACAGCTTTCTTGCTCTTCCTCCGCATGGTTAAAGGGCGCAGCCGGTGTTTCCTCTGCGGCTGCAGTTGGGGCGCTGGGTATGCTGCTTGCTAGGAGCAGCTTTGGTCCGTTCGTTATTGCTGTTCCCGTGATATTCACAGTGTCTGTAGTGGCGGGTTGCGCAGTCCTGTGGGGACTGTTAGAACTCTCAGTGCGTCGCTCTTCCAGACAGATCTACCAGTTGCTTGCCGATTTGAACCTTCAACACAAGCTTGCAGGAGAAACAGTGAGGTGCGCTCTCCACCTGTTTTTCTGCACAAAGAGACTAGATACTTGCAGAAACGGATCCGCAACTCGCTTCTTCACAATTCATTGCGTTCCGGGCGTCGACCTCGGCTTCCGCCCCTCTTTCCTCAATAGGAACCCGTGAAAACCTGCGTTGGTGTCATTTTCAGATGGATACACGAACTAGAAGCCACCTTTAAAGCTTTTCCTGGCGCCGTTGGAAGGCGAAATAGAGAGATTGCTGGTGTGTTTCCACCTGTGTCACCAAGTACCGATAGCCAAGGCCACGCTGGTTACGGATCATCAGACCAGTTAAAAGAACTATCCGTCAATGGTCTATGCAAACGGATTCCTTGCAGCCAAAATGAAGGGGTGAGGGGACCCGAGTCGGTGCAATTACATTCCGGCGGCTTACATTTGAATGAGCCCTGTGCGTGGCACTTGAGAATGCGCTTTTCTCGGGTGCTGGACTGGCAGCAGCGCATTTTTTGTTGCTTATACGAAGACATAGTCAGGTGGGAACCAGGCACACAGTTTGTCTGGAAGAATCAAATTTCCGAAGGGCCCTGGAGACGTGGTGAACTGGACGGTTACCCAGGCTGTCAGTTTGATACCAGCCTTAGGGCTTTAAAGGAGATGGCCGCTAGTAGCTGGCTTTTACATTCGAAGCTCTTAGGTGGCATTCAGGTAGCACTGAGGTGCATGCTGGTCACACTGGGCTCCCGACTCTTAAGACGTGAATTCCCTGTGAAACGAAGACTCAGCAGCCATTGGAGGGCATTTTCTTATCCCACGAGCAATTTGACCCGTCCTGCTAGTCGCATGTTGAGACAGGCACTCCGAGAACCAGGGCAGCATCCCTCGTCGAATCGCTACGGAAAGTCGCTACGTGACGAGATATGCCAGGCGACAAAGGCAGGAGGCGACAGAACAAGGGAAGCTCAAACACTTAAAAGCTGCTTGCATGGCTGCAGCGCTTATACTTTATGTTCACCAGTCTGCGTACAAAGACATAAAGGAGCTCAAGAACCCACCACATCAGGAATCACAGTTGGTGAACAAGGACAATCAGGGGACTCACAGCAGTGCACTTGGGTACGGAAATTGTGTAAAGCTTTAGGCGTTGGCCTGTTTGGTGGATATGCTGTCTTGGGAGCAGTAGCTAACGGGGTACGAGCGTTGTGGTGGCTTTGTCACCGGCTTTACCGGCTAGGGGTTATACTGTCTGCTTCTTGCCGGGTAGCTGAAGAGGCAGCGAACGCACTGCGGATGATTCTAGAAGAAGACTGGGCATTGTGCCCGCTTTTTTTGCCCCAGCCGTGTTGGGGCGACGGGGTGCGCAAGGGAGGAGAAGCGCAGCACGAGTATACAGGTATTGGTGCGGAGAGCCTTAAACTGATGCGCTGTGCTGCTTACCCACCCCGCAATACCTCCCAGTACTCGGGAACCTTGTTCAAAATTGCATCTGAGAAGCACCGGTCTGCTCTGGCGGCGATGAGTCGTAACGTTGCTGCATCCCTTGCGCTCCTCCGTCTCCCGGCGGCGGCCTGCAGTTGTCACTGCAGATGCCCGCAAAATGACCTCGCCGTACACGGGGAAATTCGCACTGCTTGTAGCCTTGGTCAGTGCAGTGTGAACCGCGGGAGCAGCGCTTGCGTGTCCCCGATGAACCAGCGCAACTCAGCAGAGGGGCAAGAAGCAGCAGCAGACGCGGAGTTGTGTGGGTGTTTGCAACTGGCACTTCGACACCTGCGGGTAGCGTCGGAGGAAGGCGAGAAGCTGGGAGAGCTATTGCGGTTTAACGGAGAGAAACTGGAAAGCTCTAAAGTTTGCGATACCGTGAATTGCTCGGAAGGCGCCGCACCACCACCGGCGGAAAGAGACAAGCCCTCTGACGAGCAAGAGCAGCCGCTGCAGCCAAGCATTGCTAGTCCAGTGCAATGCCTCGAAGTTTATACAGCTGTGGGGCAGGACTCTATCACGAACAAGCGCAGATTCCAAGAAGAAGAAGGACTAAAGGAAGCGTTCGCTGATGATGACCCAATTGTGCGCGAGCGCAGCCAAATCACTTTAAGGGAGCTGGAGATGAAACTGAAAACAACGGAGAAGGAACGGCAGCGCGTTCCTCGTGTATTGAAGGAGCTCTCGTTAACTGGCTTCGACAACATAGATGGATCAGACTGCAAGGCAGCAGAAGACAGGGCAATTGTGCGTGTTGTGACGGAAAGCAGCAACGATATGGGCTGCTTTTCTGCAGCAGATTCTAGAATCCAAGGCTTTCCACTAGGAGAACCAAAAGCGGACGTCCACGAGAAGGCGACGCCTCTCTTTACAAATGTTATAGAAGGCGATGTAAATGCAAAGAGCGGAGTGCAGCAGGGATTTGTTGGCGTAGCGCCACTTAACACAGAGAAAGGTGTGCTCGAGGGGGTAAGCCAGCCGGAAGGCACGGAAGACATGTGTAGGTTAGGAGGCGTAGGGTGCCTAGACGACGAGGAAGTAGCATTTCAAATCCGTCTACAGGACCTCAAGGGATGTTCTGCAGGGAACATATCCTATTCTCCCGAGACTCTGGCAACTCGGTCCCTCATGTTGCAGCTACGGCGTGTTCTCAAGCGGCAGAGGAGGACACTAGCGGAAGAACGAGATTCATCGCCCGCCATAGCAACACCATTGGAGACACCTCCGGGATCTAACGAATCAGGTACGGTCGGCGATAGCATGGATTACGAGGACTGGAGCGCATGTGATGGTGTTGAAGGGCCAAGCTGCGCTGCAGAAGCTCCAACCTGGGGGGCAGCTTTCCCTCATTCGGCAGACACTGGAGGGGATGGTTTGAATAGACAGAAGGGCGACTCCATGTAGTATCGTGGGGGTATAAGTACTGGTAGTTCTGGACGCAGCGAGACCGGGTCTCCTCCATAGCATAAAGGAGTGGCGCGCGTTCCTTGCATCGAACGTCTATTGTGTACAAATTCTAGCTTTGCGCGTGGCAGGGCAATTTGGCCTTTTTATAGACCTGAGCATTTTGACGTGAGGTACGCTGAGACGCAAGCGCTTCTCCGTGCGTGCAATATTCATATTATTTAGTTTGCCGTTCTGCAGGGCCCCCTGCACATGTATTTCGTCTACATGCAGTAGCCTCATGCCACCACTGGTGCCTGTTGAATGCTTGTGGACTAATTAGTGCTTTAACCGTTATGTGTTCGCTACTCCTTTTCAGTTCGAACCGCACATTAATTTAACGATATTAGTTCGCTCAAGAACGAGATGTCTTGTGGTCAAAAAGCACCACAACACAGGGCTTGCATGTGAAGAGCTGCTTTTCGACTGCTTCTTGGTAGAGTTTATTTCGCGCTTTATACGAGTTTAAAACCGATTTTTAAAGGGGAGTAACCCTATAAAAGCCCTCTAACCCAACCCAGAAAGTAGCATGGAAGCAGGCCAAGCTCAAGAATGTCCAATTTTGCTGCCCCCTCGACTTAGCCACTATCCGGTGCAAGGGGAATATACTGTTGAGTGCCCGAGTAAAGGGGTAAAAGCGCCCCTGCTGGACACGCCGTAGCCGTGCTGTTTGTGGTCTTAATGGCATTCAAAAAAGAACATTCAGAATACGCGTTTTGGCAAATACGTTACAGAAGGGTAGAAAAAATGACATTTTCTGGGAGGATAGCCGCCTGGGCCTGTTGCAAATCCAGCACGTCATTGGGGTTTGCTGCAGGAATCCAGAAACAATGCATGCCACAGCGCACCGTCCCAGAGTAGAGTGTAAATCGAGATTAGTTTTGTTTGTGTGAATATGTATGTTAAGATCAGGGGAAATAACCTTAGACAGGCGTGTGGATTACCGTGGCACGATTGGAGTGCAGGCGAGACAGGGTCTTCGGCATTGGTGTCCGACTCGCTTAGTTTGCCAGCTTCTGCCAACATGTGGTTCTGCTCCTCCTGTGACGAGTGCCACGAGCATTCGAAAACATCGATACTATCGTTCCACTTGTTTACTTGTCTCGATGTTTCACCTTCTTTTACCCATTGGAGGTAAGCTTTGTATAGACCCTTCGCGCCTTCCTTACGGATTGCCCGGATCTGCTTAATGAAACTGAAAAGAATTCCTGTAACATCCGCGGTTGGCGTTTTCACGCTTTTTAGTGCGATCCGTAGGAACTCCACTCCTAGACCTGTGCATTCAGCATCAACCCCCACGTAAGGCTACAGGACACTCATCGTATGGCAGCGTCGTTGAAACTGACAAAATACTGAAGGCCCTACCGCGAAGTTTCATGCATTGGTGGAGCTCCATGATTTCACGGCAACTCGTTCCTTGAGCAAGCAAATCCAGTTGTGATTTTCCTTTGCAAGCAGCAGCTAGTGCGCGCCCAGACTGAGAAAGCGTGGAATATGTCTTGCCGGTGGCAAATCCGTAGACCATGCCTAGCCCTAGTTCATCTGCGATTTTTGGTATTTTTGTTTTGCCTTTGTCCAGCAAGGACCAGTACTTGTGCTGCACCGTGCTCGTGTTTTTACATCCAACCTTTATATCCTTCGTTATCGTTCGTATCGGGTCCACACCTACGGCCACGCATCATAGCATGCCTGGCCGAGTAAACTTTGGAGCCCCAAGGGCACTTTCAAAATATTGCTCCAGCAGTTTTTAATAGTACAGCAATTGGTGAAGGCAGCTATTGCACTATTAACAACAAAATCCAATTACAGCACCTGCGTGCCCGACGTACCGCGGTTTAAGATCATGAGCGTCTGGTACTTTCGGGCTCGGTAAAAAGCCTGCTCAACTTTGCTGGGGGCGAATTTTCGTTGATGCTGGCTGCCATTCGTCCACATAGTAAGAAGAAGCTTGGCGAAGTCATGGCCAACCTTCTGGTGCACTGTGTTCTCGGAAGACTTCCCACGCGATTTTCTACCAAAAATATTTCGGATTCTTTTCCTGACCTTTTCGAATTTTCCCGCCGCCTTGTGACCAAAGCCCCCCATGAACTTTTCAATGAACTTACTAGCGTTTGCCGTCATTTGTTGCACAGCCTTTTTATACAGTTTTTGGTCAAAGGCTCTGCCAGAAAAAACGGATACGGCCTCCGTCCATCCCTTGTTGCCATGTTCTTCAACTTCCACTCGCAGGAATAAAGCTGAGGAAATACGAAATTGCATGCGTAATTAAAAGACTAATCAACAACCATGCCCAATCTGCAAATGCAAACCCTATAATGCAGTGGCTAGCATGATTTGGATAGTTCCACCTGCGTCTTTATTAGTTTGTCAATTTATTCAATAGCTGCAGCGCTGACGCACCTATACGAATAGCCAGCGATGCAAAAGGTCCAAAGACCTTGCAAAGCGCTTCAGTGTCACCGGAGGCATGACAAGAAAGTAACCTAAAGAAAGCAGAAAAAGTCTTGGAGCCTTTGGCTAGCTTCCGCATTTTTTTGCTGCTTTTCAGGTTTGCCCCCGCAACGCTTGCGTGGTGCCGGAGATCCGTAGCCACACCCAGCGCCAAGAGTTGGAGGTTAGGCAAGCCGAATCCGGTCATCCTGTGGCTTCCTTGTACCGATTCTACGGCATCTTTTGTTAGGAAGTTAGCCACACATGAAAGCTCTTCAGCTTCTTCCCCAAGGTCTTTGGGGAACGCCGCTGTGCTGACGCTCCGAGCTAGTCGCCACACCTGGCCCCCCAACAGGTCTAAGTAGGGAAGTAGATCAGCAGCCGAAAAGGTTGACAGTCGAGCAACTGCAAAATGAATACATACGCCTGGCCCGCTGAGTGTGTGGCTACCGTGAGGGTGAATAGCGAGCATCTGAAGAGAGTTGTGGACACTAAAGCGGCTGACTACTTGTGTACGAGGAGCAATGCTGCGTCAACCTATTTGCACCATTCGCCAAGTGCAGTGTAAATACCATCTCCAGCAAGGAGCGATTCCCTTGCAATAGGTTTCCTTTTGATGTGTTTCGAGTCAAACCAGTAGTTTCTCTTCATAACGCCTTCCATGCAACGTGCATCACATTCGCTCAAGTATCCAGGAGCCACCTGTCCTGAGATAAACACAGACACGGATCCCGCCCGTAGATCTAGTAAAATGGAAACATGGCAAATATATAAAGACATGCATTGTTTTCTACAAGAGTAGCCCTGTTAGTAGCGTGCCTTGTTTCGAAATGCAGTCGTTTGCAAGAGCTTCGCGATCGCTCGCTATATCCGAGGACAAAACTGAGAGCAGAGACACAAAAAATGAGACATCCTGCTTTTTGAGACACCAAAAATGCAAGCACGTTTTTGGCTGCTGAATCCTTGTGGTACAGGTAGGACGAGTAGCACCAACAATTGCAATTGCGAGAATAATGGTATACTTGTGGGGCCTGGCCCAAACTCACCCAGCTGCGACCAGTCGCTTCTCATCTTCTGCCAGACGTCCACACAGTGTGGAATGACGAGACTAAAGGGATTGAGTGTTCCCGGAAAGACGAAAGCAACTGCAGATCTGCATTGATTTTCAAGGACCGACTGCAGCGTATCTTCGCCTTCCATATCAACAGCTTCAAACTTAGCATTCTCGACGACTCGCGCAACGAGCTCGCTGCCGGTGCCGTATAGGTTCCTGTCTGTTAGGGGCGTGCACCCCTCCAAGGCCGTGTAGGCGCGAATTAGCTGAAGTATTTCATAGGCTGCAACCCAAATAACACAGATCATATGTACTCAGGGATGGCTCGAAGTGTTTCACTGGTACTTGTGCGATAGGTGCGCTAACCGTGCAATGTAAATAAACTTGCCTTTCACTGCGGAGTCTGAAGTATAGATGCTGCTCATTTCCGCTGGATCCGGTTTATATCGCTCCTTTCCAGGCTTTTGAATTAGGCTTGCTTTGATGCCAGGCAGTTGTCTCATGGCCTCTACGAACGACAAAACTAAAGGAGCAAAGGGAGAGCAGGAAGCAAATGAGCATTTAGGAGGAAAATCTGAGGTTAATAAGCTTCTCGATATGTTAAACGGCGTTAGACTTACAATGAAAAACTTCCGACGTTTTCATTGCAGTCTGAAGATAACGAGGGTCTCCGGTGTCCGAAGCTTTCCGGAAGGCGTCTCCGACACCGGCCAATTCGAATGTCTCTTCCATGTCTGCCAATAGATCAGGGTCCTCTTCCCCCAAGCTTTTCAGCTCGTTTCTCAACACCTTGTCAGCTATGTTTCTGTATTCTGAGGACATGCGTAAAACAAGTTAAAGGTCGGCCAGTTCCATTGATCAATCATATTGGAAGACACACAGCAGAGAAAAGAAAGCCCTACTTTCTTTCACTGTGAGAAGCACACGGTCGCGCGAAACTTTCACCCTCTCCCCTTCCTTCTCTACGATGCATTCATCTCCTTGTATGCCCACAATCGTGTACTCGCCACTCTGTACAATGGTGGAACCAGCCTCCATAACTTTGACGACATCGCCCACTTCTACAGGCGGAGGCACTCCTGTATCCAATGCAGCGCAGACCGCAAAAGGATAGGCTGCAGTTCTCTTCCTCTGCACAGCAGAAGGAGCGTCGGGTCGTGCCCAATGACATACCTGACCAAAAGCGCTTCGAAATGTCAGGAACATCCGCTGCAAAAACAGTAATAGTTCACAATAAAAGTCCGGAAGGTTACATCATCGCCAGAAAATGGCGTTGGTGCATTTGGTAGGTCTCATACGGTAAAGGCTTACGATTCTGAAGAAGGGTTTGTGCCACTTTGTTCCACATCCAGATTGCTCCGAAGTGGAGATTTACCGAAGACTTGACAACTGAAAGCTCTGAGGGGTTGAGGAATATCGCTGCTGAGGGGTGGACAATAGACTTTAGACACCGCTGCTCCTTGAGATGTTCTTCGTCTCTGATGCCGTCAAGGAGAGCAGCAATGTGCCTCCTGTTGACGTCGAAATCTGCGTATCAGGACAAACCAGGGAACAGCCAATACAGTATGCCAGGAGATGATGACTCTTCCGGTTTTGCTGGATAACGGTTTGAAGCTCACCTTTTTGAAATTCCTGGAGAACGCCTTCGCACTCTGACAACACATAGTAATGCGAGACAAGTTTCTGGCATGTCCATTTAACTATTAGTATTTCGTTTGTCCCCTTACCCACTAGTATTTCTGCCGTCCCCTCACCCACTAGGATTCCGGTTTGCCTGTTAACCATTGAAAGTCCACTTGAAATGCGGCTCGTTTAGCCTTGTCAATGCATATGTATTGACACTCAAATATATATAACTCGAATTGGTGGCATAAAGTTTTGGGAGAGCCTACTTACTTGCATTTCGTTTCGGCAACTGAGGACTATCCACGCCAACTGCATCGTAGGATGATGATGAGTCAACAGGCTGGCCAGTTGCCCGAGTCTCATTCAAGAGATCATCTTCACTGGAGCTAATACTCACTAAGGAGACTCCACCAAATCTTTGTGGAGAAAGTTCCTGTCCCTTTTGTGTAATTGTGATGGGATGGTCCGAGGTCAAGTTGCTGCGGCCCAGGGCAGAGTTCCCAGTGAACACCAGAAAAAGGAACAGATAAATGTGGAAGTGGCTGTTGCCCCAGAGACGCCAAATTTGAGACCTTCGTGACATTGTTTGGATTTACACCTGGGGCGTCGTAACTTGTCCTAGAATGGGCTGTTGCCTGCGAAGAGTCGGTTCGGTCCACGGACGAACGGTCTTTAAGAACTCCGGTCCACCATGCACTTCTTCTCCATCATTGTTGAGCAGTGTTCGAATTACGGGCTATTTTTGCCTTTAAACAATCAGCGTAGAAACTTGACTGTTACTAAGTCGCCTCCATTGTTTTCCGTTGCCTGCAACCCTTGCTTTGAATACGGGCTGGATCGCCCCGATGGGCCCGGCGCTGTGCAGGCGGGCGGTGTCTGAGCGGGCTTTGTGTAGGTGGGCGCTCTGGGCGTTACACGCCATCTACCTCCAAAGTTAAGTTACTGAAGCTATTTCATACAACAGTTAATGATAGTTTATGCTTTAGTACACTTATTTGGTACCTATTTCTGCTGGGCATGTAGCAGTATGTCCCGCGTTCTGAAACGTACCTCTCAGTGGTTCCCGAATTCTCCCTTATTTCAGTGTTTTTACTAGAGTCCCTGCTTTCCCCGTCGTACACCATGTCGGAGTGTGACGCAGTTAAATTTTTTATCGGGCTGCAAAGGTAACAGGAAGCGGAGCTCCCATCGGATAAAATGCTTACGGCACTTCGCGTTTTTCCTGCGGGTCTGGAAGATTGTGCTAGAAGCTGAAGTTCTTGCCCAGTACTTAGCTGCTTGAGTGCACGACCGTCATTGAACTCTCCTGAGACAGTGGGTTTGTTTAAGAACGCCTACAAGCTGTCCAGCGCCAAACCGGTTTCTTTAAAAGCAAATTGCATTGTCTGCATTTGGCGAGCACATGAATATACGCATTTCATATTCTCGAAAAAAATACACATCAGTTTTTGCTCGTGCATGAGCAGTCCCCCGCCCTCGGGGCCTTCGAAAGTGCTGGCAAAAGTGAAGTGGATATTCATTGTCAATAGAAAGGCAAGCCATTTTGTTGTTGGCGCTACTTTATGGGAACATGCGTATCCACTTGTAGGGTAGATGATGCAAATGTTTACATTTTCAATGCCTTGGTGTGGTCACCCGCCTTTAAAGCCTTCGACACACCAGGCAGAAGTGCAAGCGGCACATGTGGTCAGTAAGATGGCAAGCTAAGCACCTGAATGCAATATCACCCAACAAAACGTCGAACAGGAAAGGCTAGAAAACATCCATCCACCGAAATGTGCAAGCTTGGCTTTCATCAGGTGTAAGTAGCCATGCCTTTTGCTCCAATTTTCTTTGGGTATGCCTCGTATATTGCCTCATCCAGAGTTTTTCTAGGCGAGCCTTTGTTGGAAGGTTTTCATGAGTGTATGCATCTTAGCCTATGCAGACGCAGGTGCTAGTTGTTACTTATTGAGGAAAGTACTCAATGAGTTCCATAGTTATTAAATAACAAGAAGAGGTGCATGGCTTCGCCTCCAAGTGAGGGTATCGTGACAGTGCAACGAGATGCTGGGATACACGTTAGATCGTTCCCTCTTTCCAGCCCCAGCACTTCGGGACGCCGCGTCGGCACGCATCGGGACAACAGAATGTTCTCTTTTCGGGAAAATAACAGAGAGTTATCTCGAATATTTTGTTTTGTAGTCCAGTTTACTGAATGGGAATGTATATCGAACCTTATGAGCCCCAGTAACAGTCTACTTGAGGCAGGGTGGCAGGAATCTATTGACGGCACGTTTGCAGTGAGGAAATGCAAACACAGACGAGTACCACTCGCTACTGGTTATTCTCCACCCTCTGATTAGGAAGGTATTAGTTTGGAGCAGTGGTGTTGTCTGTTAACATGTTATCAAGCAAGGCCTGGACTGAAAATGGACTGAGGGTTCGCTCACAAGCATCTTTCACTTCCCCGGAGTCTTCAATTTGTCTTGGTTCCTTGCTGCCGCATCTTCTGATGGAGCTGAGTACCCTACCTGGAACTCGTTAGTGGGTACCACTAGCTATTGTGCTGTCCTTCAGGGCACAAGTCGCGGAGCTGGGTGACTGTTTCGTTGCACCCACTGGTGAGGGTGGGATCCAGTTCCCGAGGTGTCTGATATCCATAGGGCCCCAAACTCCCATTTGCTAGCACACAGAGTGGAGCTGCTCACATGTACACTACACTAGGCGTCTAGGCCTTGGGACGAGCGGGCGGCTTGGAGTGAGCTGCAACTCATCTGCACATAAAAAGCTGGAGTTGCTTTAAATACATGTGAAACTGCCTTACTCATCTTGTTACACTGCATGCCAAGGGAGCTTCACATGTAGTCAAAGCAACTCCAGTTTTTTTTGTGTAACTGTATTATTGGCACGCTACACTAGGGGTCGAGAGCTTGGGACGAGCGGGCGGCTTCGACTGCTTACTGATCATTGGAGTTCTTACTCAGTAAGGGGAAGCCCGGGTTTGCACCCGTCTGCATTTGTTACCAAAGGGCATGCCAAAGTAACGTGGGCGACAAACTACCAGGTTGGCAGGGCTGCCTTGCTTGTAGTAAAAGTTCACTACACTATACTTACACCCGTCTCACATGTTAGCAGATGAAAACACCAACTTAAAAACTAAGGCAAAACTGCCAGGTTGGCAGCATCTCCGTAATTGTGTTGAAAATTCACTACTGTGCTCCACATAGCTGATTTATACTCCACGTAGGCACCTAGCCGCACCATGAATTTTTCTAAAAACGTTTAGGGAATCTTCATATTTATTTCGCGCCAACAGCACAAAGTGGCAGCAACCCAATAAACGAAGTGAACAACTGGAGGAGACTGAGATTGTGGACACGCGCATGCCAACCCTCAGGGGCCACAGAACACTATGTTATGTAAAGAGATATACGGGAGAACGGAGAAACCGAATGCGCTCTATGGGTCGCTTCTGCGAAGCAGCTCCTGAGTAGCATTTCCTCTGCTTCCTTGACTTAGCAGTGGCTACTACAAGGAAGCCGTGGAGACATCGGCGTAGACTTAGGCAGAGCACTGCTGCTAATTGACAACTAGTTGGTCTCATGAGAAGATGAGCTCACATTCATGTATGTGGTCTCCCGCATTAATTAGTTCCCTGGGGGTATATGCGCGATTAGCGTCTGCCTACAGGTGGCTTGAAGTGCCTGCTGGGAACACTTCTGTTACTGTTAGCCTTTTCATGGGGGCCTGGGCGCTGCTGGCAGCATCGGACCCCCTGCCTACCATATCGGACCCCCTGCCTACCATTGAAGGCTGTTGGGGGGCTCCAGAATGTTTCATCTTCTTCTGAGTTTTAGGTGTTTTGCAGAATAGCCTTTGGGACCAAAGTTAGACGGGCTCTGTAGTGAACACTCACTACAATCACGGCAAACAATGCCAACCTCAGTTTGCCGTGCTCATTGTGTTCATAACAAACGTGTTAACTTCTAAGGGAATGTGGTTTGACACTGAGTAAGTCTTCAGTAAGTCTCATAGTTAGTAAGTATTAGAAGTAATTGGGTTGCACCCTCAGTGAGAGTATTGCAAGTGTAACCAGAAGTGCAGGCAATATGCTGGACTGTCCCCTTCCCAGCCCCAGCCCCAGCACGTGGGGCCGCCTTGCCAGAGGTGTGGGGACGGCAGAACTTTCCTTTTTCATCTTGTTAACCAATAGTCAG
>HG713023.1:3102-26644 GCA_000499725.1 Eimeria brunetti | reverse complement strand
CAAAACGCACTGCAGCAGGAAAGGCGAGGCTATAGGGCCCCATAGGTGCAGCAGTTGCATGCGCATGCATATATGAACAGAAACCTAAGCGGGGGAAGGTGTATGCTCTTTGGCCTGCCATATATATAATATATATATATTTGCCTTGTGTTAAGCGCTATTTGCTGCTTCTGATTGGCTTAGTGTTGATAGCTATAAGTAGTTGTTTTTTTTGTTTATTTTGCTGCTGCTGCAGACAAGAACTGACGGAAACGGCGCTGGCTCTTGAAGAAAAGCGGCGGGCGCTGCGCCGCTGCTTCGAAGATATGGAGGTGCAGCGGCTGGCGTTTGAGAGCCGCGCTGCTGCTGCAGCAGCAGAAGCAGAAACGGCTGCTGCTGAAGCTAGAAATGCCAAAACGCTGCAGCAAGAAAGCATTCAAGCCAAAGAGGCAGTGCACCAGCTGCACCGCCAAGCCAAAGATGTAAAATCCATCGGCACTAGCAGCTTCCCTCGCAGCTGCCAACAAACAAAAACCGAGGGGAAACATAAAACACAAAATAACAGGCAGAGTTCAACGAGGGGGAGTTAATAAGACTATACAACTGTTGCCAATTTTCCACAGTAGTCGAGAGCAGCAGGGGTGCTAGGAATAGAATAATATAATATGGTTAGCGCATATAACCCAGCACAACACACATGGTTCAATTCAGAAGTATAGGACGTTGACAGGGACTATGATAGGGCAGGGAGATAAAGATGAAAAAGCCTACACCAAGAGACAGAAAGGGAGACAGAGAAGAACAAATGTTGTTTGAAGACTAAAACGTGTGCGATGGGGTTGGATGCCCGCAGGCGCAGCGGCAGCAGCAAGAGCAGCAAGAAATCATTAAATCGCTTTTAAAGGAGGTGGAGACTAGCCGGTTGGAGCTGCTGCGCATGCAGCAGCAGTCGGGTCAGCTGTATGTACACCGTTTCCCCAACGGCCGCTGCTGTGTAACGGGGACTTCAAGGGCGCAGTTGTCATTTGTTTCAAGCTCTCAAGCTTTAGTTCCCCAAAGGCGCATTAGGGCCCTCATCTGCGGCAGCACCCACAGCTCCAAATCCTTCTCAGAAGAAGCAGAGGCCCCCTTTGTCAAGAACTATAGTTATCAGGGTCCCAAGCGGCTGCTCCCTTTTCAGTACTTTCAGCAAGAGGGTGAGCTGCTTCAGCGCATATCTATGCATGCGGCTATATGTATGCTTGTATGCATTCCTGTATCAAACACTGCATATGGGGATGCCTTCATACGCATATTCGTTTACTGACACTGAATAAGAAACCGCTCCTATATATATATCTGCCCCTTATTCCAAGCAAAATTTTTTTTTGAAAAATATAACAGTGCTGCTGCCAAGAGGGAACAGGCTTGGGGAAGCGACGGAGTGTGAACGTCGCATGGGTGCTATGGGGCCCCAGAAAAACACAAAACGATGAAAAGGCAAAAATGAGGGTGTTTCTTTCTAGCAGCGGTTTGTTTACTGGCTTGCATCCTCTATTGTACCTCAGCTACACTGCAGGACACCCTGCAGTCCTTGTCAAGGACAAGTGAAATTATAACGCAGAAGAAAGAAGCAGCTCATGAGCGCCTTTGGAACATACGCAATAAGACCTTCAACACTTCCAGTGCAAGGTATAGATGAAGGGTCAGCAACGGGGCCTCTGCCGCTGCAGCAGAAGCCAAACTCTTTTGCATCGGTTTAATCCTATACACTCCGTTCTCAAAAGTTATCTCCAACCTGCGCTGTCGTGTGTTCACACTTCTGTGTTGATTGCATTCCACATTTAAAAGGGGTAAAAAGGGCATTGGTTACTGCTGCTGCAGCAACGAAGACCTGCAGCAGATGACGACGGGAGTCAAGACCTTCCAGAGCAGCCTCCAGCAACCCAGCAGTGTTTCTCTGGGGCTGAAGCCGCCTCTTGCCTGTTCACGGCAGCGGCAGCAGCAGCAGCAGCAGCCGCTGCAGCCTCCTGACGCTGGATTTTCGGAGCTTACTGACGGTAAGGCTCCACAATACTTAACCGCTGCTGCAAAACAGAAAGCTTATTGCCTTCTCTGAGCCCCCTTAAGGGCTCTCTCACTTGTTAGGTTGCTCCGTTCCTGCCAGTAGCACAACAGCCTAAAGCAGTAGTTCGAATATACAAATATGTTCCCATAACTTTGCATTGTTCATTATATGAAAATCCGAGGAACCGTATTTTTTGGACGCACAAATGTCCTTTCCACGCTGCATCCCCCTGTCCCTTGTATATACATATATACATACATATATATATATATATGTACATATATTTAATACATGCTCCGACGCTTTCTTGGTTAAATGGCATTGGTATACAGCTTATGCTTTTTAATGTTGAGGCGCTACTGCAGGCATGCTCGAAGCCACTTGCGCTTCCCTTGCCAGCCTTGAAGAGGTCGCCGCTGCTCCCCCCGTAAAGAACTCGTTCCTTAGTTAAGACATTGTCAGGAAAACAAGAATGGAATAGAGAGGAACAGAGAGGGAACTTGCTGCCCTGCCTATGTGGAGCTAGGGGCGTTGACGTTTCCTAGGACTTGCACCAGCTTCCCAGATTCATCAATGGAAGAAACACCCATGAAATTCTCACAAGCGAATGGACGCAGGAGGTCCAGAACGTTCCATCCAGAATTCCAGTTGCTTGAACGGAAGCCTGGGACTCCATGCAGAACAGACAGCATATATTTCAACTCTGAAAGCCAAAATTCTAGGCACCAGCCTTGGGCCGCGGGTGGCCACGCGCCGACTTTGGGTAAGAATAAACCGCCTCACAGCATACACAAACAACAGAGGGGCTCCCGTTGCATCTATTCTTCATAAAAAACCCAATCGGGCCAGGAAAGGACTGGACTGTATGGGCTGCAGCTGAGTCTCGCTTCATCTAGGGTGCTGGGGGTCCTAGCGGGGTTGTTGCGCTATATTCTGGAATTATATATTGCAACGCTTGTACGGTGGACCTAAGGGCTTTCTCGCCCTGCAATGATTACTTTTGTAGTTTTCAAAAGTTTGATCCAAAACATGAAGGGAAGCTGAACAGTTTTCTGCCGTCACGGGCGTCACTGACGTCTTTAAACTGCAAGTGACCCAGAGGTTTAGCTAGCTGCGACCATAGCTCTATAAAATGAACCATATTATATTACTATCACCTGTCTTGTTTTGTGTTTATGGGGAGCTTGATCTGTACTTTCGATAATTGCTGGCTGGCCCGAGGCCAGTCGTTGCGGCAACACTAGGCAGGGCTTGTTTCTGCCGTAGACGCCCCCCACATGCTGCCGCTGGTGTTGTTGTGTTCTTGCAAGCTGCATTAAAACAGACACAACAGAGGCGAATGCAAAGTGAACTTAATGCAGATGAACAGGAGCTATAATAGCTTCAAACAACTACAGTCGTGACCGACTGTCGTTCTATGGCTCTAGCGACGTCGGCTGCAAAGAAGGCACAACCGTGCATATTGCCCTTAGTTTCATGGCCTACGGTAAACGTATTATGGAACACTGAATAGATATGGATTATTTCCACATCTGAAGAAGTCGTGCCACATTCATTGTTACACTAGACAAGCCTTACGTGAGCGGGCCGGAATCCCGGCGGAGGACTCTTTCCGTGCCCACATTGATATAATAAGACCGCAGAATTTAATCATATACGAAATGCGATTATTTAGTCATTTAGCGCGGGGAGGGCGTCTGCATGGGCCACTTTTAGCCGCCTTCATGGCGCGGTTAGCGGAGGCGGGGGCATCGCTCCACTACACGCCAATCGTATTCCCCCGCCTTACGTGCCTATTCCACACAAGGAACCGCGCTCTGGATGGGAGTGAGGTAAAGCCTAACCCTAAACCCCTACATTTTGTATAGTGTTGGGGAATTTTAAGCCTAGTAGCCGCTATCGTGGCTGCCAGTTGCTACGGCTTATTTGGTCTTTCAGTGTTTCTAGGCCTTCCAAGCTGGAGCATCTATTCAGTGAATAAGCGTAGGCTTGCTTATGAGAGTTCATACTCACGCATCGTAGGCCTTGGATAACAGTATCCGTACCTCCATGCCACGTCACGGCCTGAAGACGAAAATTCTAGTGACCCACACACTGCGGTAATATGGGTGACAGAACTTTTCGAAGGAAGCAAGAAAACTGTGCCTACTTCTGACGAGCTGGGGTTACAGGTCATTACCCACATGTGTGAGCTCGACTCGCCCAGGGGGCCTACGTTGCCTAGATGCAAGGGGAATATGTGCTGCCAAAGGGCACAACGCATCTGGGTATGGCCGTGTGCTGGCCTGTTCACGGTTTCTCGCTGGGGTCGTATCTGCGCTGTTCGGTGTCAGCCTCCATGGCATGTTTCCTGCCGCTTGATTGGACGCCTTCGGAAGCTACAACTGTCCTCTGAGTATTGGATCTGGGCAGCAGTACTAAGCAGGAGATGCAGCTGCAACTCACAAGGGCAATGTGCAGTCTGCTGCGCAACCCGAAGCATTCGGTTTGAAGCGTGTTGGCGACTTGATCCCTCAGCCTGCCTCTGCAGAACTTGCCATAGCCCGCTTGCCGACCGTACGTAACCGTTTGAAGCCATCATTTGCCAATGTGGAGGACAAAACGCATTGCTGTTTGACGTGGCGTAAACAGGACCAAGCTTGAGCCGAGAAAAGTCGCCACGTATAAGATGCTGACTCTTCACAATATGAAGGAAATCCGAAGTCTGACTGTATATCTTTGAAAGCCAACGCTTGGGCTTTGTGCAAGGCACCAAGCGGTTTTAACCACCATTGTTTCTATCCCGTGACGGGATGTGGAGGGTACATCCATTTGGTGCATTAGGCATTGCGGTGCTAGCGGGCACAGGGGATCTGCTTTCAATTGCAGAGTCCAGGCGTGCAGAGGCTTTATGAAACAACAGGGTGGGCTTGCTTGGGCACATATCTCTAGTTGAGGCGGTGTGCCCGTATGACATTGAAGAGTCATGCTGGGGTTTGGCGTTTCCCCATAGAATCGTAGCATTGGCTCAGCACAGAACAGCCCAGAGCAAAGCCACTTCTGTATCGTTGGTTGTATGAGTAGCCGCCGTATTCCTGAAGCTAGCGACGAGGAATGGGCTGTGTGCAAGGCACCAAGCGGTTTTAACCACCATTGTTTCTACCTGTGAAGGGATGTGGAGGGCACATCGCTGCCGCATAATGCCTTTAGAAGACGTACAGGGGAAAGAGCAGCAGTAGGCGGTCACGACCTTCGTTCCTCCAGAATCGCGCCTTTGCTTGGAGCGGCGCAGGGGAACAAGATGCTGATTTTTCGCATATCTGAGAGCGATGTACCCTGTACCAATTCTAATGCAGCTTTGTGCACGACGCACCAAAGGCAAGCAAATTCTAAACACAAAGAAATTGGTACGACTAGTGCGAAAACAAGGTGAATGCGTTTTTTTGATTTCAGCAAAGGATGCATAGAGAGATAAGCTAAAATGAAGCAACAAACAAGATGCTTCTTTCTAGTAAGGGGCTCCTTTATCCGGGAGAAATGCTTCAGTTGGCAGTTTTTGGGGTGGAGTCTACGGAATGCGGCATTAGCTACTCTACATTGGGCAGGTCTGTAAGCTGCTTTGTTTCTGCGAGTGAGGATATGCGTTCTGTTCTTGCTGCATATTTCCACTGTAGGAGGCAATTATATTCGCATGCAACGTTCTTCCATCCTACCCGAATCTGTGGTATGGAGCCGTTGTGGCCTTTGCATGCGACTAGTACTCAAGCAGTATCTGCATTCCAAACTGTCTCATTAGTGCCTTGCGCCGTGCTGAGATATGCTTAACGGGAAAGTAGCTACTGAGGCGCGCGAAACGGGCTGATGCGCCTACGAGGAACCACTTCCTGTGTGATGGTAGTGGGTTTGTCTTCGCAACGGGGTAAGGGGCGTTCTAGCCGCAGGCCATGGTGCATTCCACAACATTTTGCTGCAGACACTCACCTACACGCAAGCGCAGCATGCACATCAGAAGGCCGTTTGAGCTACTGGGCTGGAATAAGGCTTTTCGCTCCGCGCAACTGCCACGGAGGCATGTGTCGTTCTTATTCGGCCTGTTTCGGCGTCTCTCAGCAGATGTCTTGCAGCACCATCACGGAGTAAGCAGTGCCAGATGGGAAACGGCCCAGCGTATGGCATAGGAACAAAGGCGAAAGTCAGGGTGAAGAAGGTTTTCTTCACCCCGCATTAGGCATTTGTTCCTGTTGGCCTCTGCAGAAACGAAGAGCTGTGAGGCGATACCTCGTGGACCCAACTGTACTGTGCTGGAGTTGGTTGACTCGCTCATCAGGAGCTTCCCCTTTCAAGTACTTCCTTTCTTTGTCCTCGTCCCTTGCTACCCTATTGTGCTAAATGGCTCTGGACCTGACATAAACTCACTAGTGAATGCTGGCTGCCTTTGTGCAATCGTTGGGGGTACAAGCAGCGAAGGGGAAGATACTGTTCGGTGCGAGCGCGCACCGAACAGTGTCTTCCGCTTCGCTGCTTGTTCCCAAAAGCCCTGAGATCCCTATAGCGTGAGGCCCCCATTACTTGGGATGCAAAGTTCGGTTTCTCACGTCCATCATACAGCAGGTTTTCGGGGGAAACGTCAAATTTATATATATTTTTACTTATATGTTCATTCCAAGCGCCTCTGTTACTAACCACAACCGTACGCCGGGGAATCATTCTGTGGGGGTGAGACTCGTTGCTCGAGCCTGTGCCGACGAACGAGATGCTGCTACCAAGTGAAAAGAAGGCCCTTGATCATACCCCAAAACCGTCGTAAGCTGCCCTAGAGGCAGAATACTTTAGATGAGAGTTGGCAAAAGGTTCCTGAAAGGCAGCTTAGCCCCGTCCCACTGCCAGGGCCCCTAGAAACACGGGCATAAGGACCTGGAGCCGGCCCGAGATAGAGCGGATTGAGATGGATTGCAACTCGCCTTGCTGCCAGTCGTGCTGCAAGGCAGCCCAACACTGGAACACAGCCGAGCCGGCGTTGCTGCATACACTAATGCTGTATACAATTGGTAGTCATCTACCTGGCCACCCGTGTTCAGCCTGCAGGTAGTTAGAGATAATAGCCACCAACCTCCCGTGGACCATCCTACAACACAGAGGGAGGAGCTATTAAAATACATGCATCTGGCGCTTATCACCATCAAAAGTGCAGCGTGACTCCATAGGATATTTATATTTAGGTTCCATCCAGAATTTCAGAAATTTATACCGTTTTACAGCACAGCGAGTCCTTCCCCCCTGCAGGCAATGCACACAACCATAATGGCCGAACAAGGGCGCTGCAGGCGAGGGATACTAATGGCGAATTTCTATGCCTCACGCTACCAGGACTAGACTTAGAACATTTTAAACTAAGAAATAATATAAACCGAACACTGTGTTTCGGCGGACTCCCTGAATAACAGTAGAAATCTGTGACGGTCTCCCGCGACGCTGCGCGCTCAGTCCCCTGTGCAACCCCCGTCCTACGTTCTAGCCTAAACACTCGGGCGGACGTTTCTTTGACAGCAAATATATTAACCACAGCAAAGATCTGAATAAACCTCCACTACTGATTTGCACTGGTGCGGCAGACAGGCGTAAAAACACCTATTGGTTCGACGCGTGTCGAAAGCGTGGTACCTCACAGGACCAATCAGTTCCGAGACTGACCAGCATAAATACACGGGTTTTGACAGCCATTCAGGGCTATTCTGAGGACGAAACAACCATCTGGGATTGATTCGCACACCCTGGCTGCCCCCGTGGAGATGTGCCTTTCTCAGTGGCCCCTCGTTGTCGCCTTGCTGGGTGCCGCTGTTGACACAGCAAGCGGCTCGAGTCATGACACGGACCACACCAACGAAGGTATTCTCAGGCCTGTTGGGGCAGTGGCCCACCATGACGGTGCACTCGGCGTCAATCGGATTCGTCGGCGCAGCACAGCCCTAGTCGCAAGCTACGTTATTTTGGCTGCCTCAGCAGCTGTGCTTCTTCTCATTATGCATTGCTTCAAGACGCTCAACTACGAAGAATCGCGGGCAAACGGGAGGCTAGTGGCACGAAGACTCGCTGAAGGGGGGCGAGACCACTGCTCTGTAAGTCCTGCCATGTCTCAGGTAGGCGGTCAATTCGCGTATATTCCTGCATGGTTTCGGGTCTCGCCGTATAGCATAAGAAAAAACATCACAAGTAAGTTCTTAGTGGAGAATTCGCCTCGTGCTGTTTCACGGCCAGTATATCACTTGAAACTCATGACAATATAGGGAATCGCATCTTATCAACACTTGGGTGATGGACCACTGCTACACGTTCTGCACAACACTGTGAACTGCATCATAAGGGGCGGTTAAGACCACACCATGCTGGAGCGAGTGGCACCTGGCTGGACAGAGTTACGGGGTGGAAAGCAATTATGTATGGGAACTCTCCGTAAGAGAAGCCATGACGTCGCTCATGACGTGGGTTTACGTCTGCGCGAGAGCGTTCATACTTGTCTTTGCTTGCTGCACGGTAGGAAGCATGAGGAAGAAATATTGTTGTGTCCCTCCATTTGGATAATGCAGCCTTTGTTGCAGGTTACTCTTTTCCACATGCGTCTAGTTGGTGCTAGTTGCTGGTGTTGCAGAATGTGTGTTGGCCGATGAAAAGCTCCATAATCACCTTTGCAAATATCGACACTTGGGGGTCTTTTGGCAGATGCTTGTCTTAGAAGTAGCCCAACGGACGTCTTGTACTCTTAAATGCATGAAGCACGGATAGTAAACTAATCACCGCACACGGGGGCCATGCCACTGGCATCGATAATTCGACAGTATCATGGCTGGGAATATGTTCTTCTGCTCTCACACTTGTGCGGAATCTTGAGAAGGGACGTTTTGGAAACTAATGCATATGCCACATTATTTCAGGGGTATCGGCGCTACGCCTGCCACAGAAGTCTAGTTAATTAGTCGATTGCTCCCCTGAGTGCGCGGTGCAGTCACTACGTCTAGGGATTTAATACAAGAGGGCACGACTTGCGCAAAGCTTCATCTGGCGTTTTAGAAGCATGTGGCCATCATCTCATTGGATGTGCAAGCCTTGGAAAAGCTTGGTTTTCGATTCAAGACCGGTTCAATTACATGGGAAGCAAGCTGCGACATGCATATGAAATTGCTGCTTCTGCATCACCAACTGCGGATGACAACTGTTAACGTCACACCGTGCTGGAGTGAGTGACAGCTGGCTGGAAAAATTTACGTGGTGGAAGATAATTGTTATATATGGGGACCCTTCACAGGGGAAGCCAGCGTGTTGTTCAGGATATGGGTTCACGTCTGCGCAAAAGCGTTCATGCTTGACATTGCTTGCTGCACCGTAGGAAGTACGAGGGAGAAATAATGTTGTGTCCCATGTTTCGAAAGATGCGTCCTTAGCTGTTGTGGACAGATAATGCAGTTGCGTTCGCTGATAAACTGAAGTGCCCATGCTTGCTGGGAACCAGGAGTGATTGCGTCGAAACCGGGTTACAAGATTTTGGAATCCTCCTCTACAAATGCCTTTTGCCACAGGCAATCCTGCACATAGTTGCAAACACAGCGGAGCGCACGCAGAGTGGGCTATTTTTTTGTCGAGTAAGGCTGGGTATCTGAGCACAGGTTGTACAAGAAGCTTCGAATTCCCTTTCTGCGGCTAGGCACTGGTGCGGGGGTAGCCTATAGATTTGCATAGTTGCTATTGTGGTGGCTGTTTTTTTGCGTTACTAATTGGAAATCGAAGTTAGTTATTAGCGTTCCTACGAGCGTTGTAGCAATATGCTACGAAGGCCCGCAGGCGTGTGCTTGTCACACATCACCTGTATCTCTTTGATGCTAGCTGCTGGTGTTGTGGAAAATGCGTGTGATCGGTGGGCAGTTTCACAACTGCCATTGCGAACATCGGCACTCTGCGGTCTTTCGTTATATACTTGTGTTGAGGGACCATATTGACTTTTTTTTACTGTGAAATGCATTGGACCCAGCTAGTAAGCCAGCCGCTGCAGTTGTAAGCTGTTCCATAGCGCCATTGCTATTTGACTTGGATAGTTTGAAAGAAATACCAAGGGGAATATGCACTTCTGCTCTCACGCCTGTGCGGAAACATAAGAAGGAATGCTTTCGCACATAGGGCGTATGCCCTACTAATTCGTCGATACGCCACGTCTGCAGCAGAAATCGAGTCAATAAACTCGGTGCATTCCTTCCATGAGTTGATGACGTAAACAGTGCGCCTAGGGATTAAAGGCATGCAGGCACAAAATGCACAAAGCTGCCTTTGCCGCTCTGAAAGGATGCAACACTAAGCTTATTGCGTGGTCAAAAGGGAGTGGGTCAGCTTTCATTGCCGCTGTACAGTATATCCAGCTTGTTTCGACAATGCGTACCCTTCAGGACGCAGTTCTGGTCTATCTTTCCAATTGGTGCATCTTCGTGAAGAAATGTGTGCGGGTGAGTCCTCCTACTCACTTGGGCCTTCTGCTATTTGGAGGGGATCGCGCACTTTAAGTTTCTCGGCATAGTCAAGAAAGGAATGGTAACCTGCCTAGTGAACGACCGCGTGCTGGAAGCTTTCTCACTGACGCAGATAGTAAGCGACCATGCTGCGCTTGCGGGTTTGTACAGAAACTAGTCGCAGTATTGAGTAGTGAACAAGTCCCTCCGCGTATTTCCTGGTGACATTGTCCAGTAATGCGTGGTTCTAATTTGTGGGGCAGCTTTCGGAGAGATGAGAGCCTGCACTAATTCACCTGCGTAGGTTTTTCTTGTTATACGTTTGGGCCCAAGCTGCTTTGGTGGCAATTGACGAACCACAACCCCACGCGATGCATATGCGCTTGATATATACTGCACAGCCTGTAGGTGTGCACATAATAAATGTGCGGTCGGTCAAGCCATGATGCCAACCCGGATTAGAATGGCTGTCAGTTACTGATATGCACGCACAGGCATTAATGAAGTCATGCTGGTGTTTTTCACAGAACTAGCGATCTGCAGGAGGCTGCTCGGGAGTCCAGAACATGGTGAGAGATTCGCGGTTTGCACGGAGGGGAGGCTAGCATTGTACGGCCCTTCACTTCGTGGCTTTTCTTTAAAAGGTGCGAGGCACAACTCTCTCATTCTGAAAAGTTCTATGTAGAGGACCGTGAACAAACGAAACACTGGCGTTGCATGCGATGCACTGCGACACATCCAGTCACACGCAACGCAGGAGGTGCGTTTACATATTGGAATTGTTTGCTTCAGCCCTTAGAAAGCGTTCATGACCATTATTCTTCCAACTGCGCATGCGGCCCTCCGCATACAGCTTTTCATTTCTACAGCAGCTTGCTGTCTCTAATTTCCTCGGGCAGACAAAGGAAAAGCTGCGCTGGCTTGCAGTATGAGCTACGTCTAAGGGAACAGGGTTGCCAGTGCAAACAGGAAAGGCAGACCAAGGCGGCATTGGGGACTCAGTTTATCGCGCATCCTACTTCGCTTCAGAAGGATCTGTTCACTGCTGCGCAGCACAGGCACCGGCGCTCAACGCAGTCAGTTTCCGATGAGTCTGGCGCGCCTATGGTGTTGATAATCGTGATGAGCACGTCTGGACCTCCTGAGAAACCCGAGTAATGCATTACTCCTAAATTGTCAGTGCCACACTTGAATAAGAGCTGCTCCAAACAGTGGTGCTCTACGCGCGGAAACCCCACCTCGCAATGGCTAAGGGGGTACGTTTGTGGCACCAACTGGTCCATCCACTTGAACAGAGTCTCCTGCTTTTGCACGTATATGCTGCGGTAACAGCTGCATAGGATCGGCGAAATCTTGACTGGTTTCGATGGGCTTGATACAGACAGTATGCCTGAATATTGTGGAAACAGGCAGCAAACACGGGTATGAAGCATTAGCAGTTCGACGACAAACTGTTCGTCAAGTCGGACGATCCAAGACGTCATTTACGGAATTTGAGCCGAAACATTGAGGCAGACTGACGAAAAAATCCGTACACTGCACCGAGCTGAAGACGCGCGTTCACTGCAATGTGAAGGGCGAGATGCTAACCACCGTGCCAACTGCCAACTTGACCTGTGAAATGTGTTGCGCAAGGTTAGAGTTGGGCAGAAGGCAGACGCCGTATCCAGGTGTCTACGAATAACAACTCACCTAGCAAATCACCTACGTACAATTAAATGTGTCTAGGTTTTGTGCTGCATTTTAGCTCTATCACGGCCACACAGTATGTTGTTGGGGGGTTAACGCGTCTAGTACAGATAGACTCGAGTACTTGAGTCAAATTCGCCTAGTTCACCTGTGCGCATGCGCGCTGACACCAGCTATGTGAAAAACTTGGAAAGAGACAAGCAAATGGCATAGGTCGTGCGTCCAAATCTAGTCACATACACCTGGATGATACCAAAGTTGGCTGGAGACATAAGCTATCTTTGGCATCACCCGCGCAAACGAAATCGCTGCGTGCTATTGGATGGGAAGTACTACTACACGTTGAGCATTCACAAAGTGCTTAAGGCTACTATAACTTAAATGGTGAGCTCTTTTTTACATAGGCGGAATGACCGCACAGCTTCCCTGTTTTATGGCAAAGAAAGTACGTCGCACCGCCAGTAATTGACTGCTGCTGTGGGCTGAGTTCGTGTAGTAGCACTTTCGGTTGTGCGCTGCCAGTCGGCTATTGCAGTGGAGTGCACGGCAGTGCTAACTTGTTTCGGTTGACGGTACAGAATGTGCGTCTCGTCGGAGAGCAATTTTTGAAATGACACGAGCTAATATTCCCAGCCACAGCAACGTTACGCCATGTTCGATATGCGATGTATCTGATTGACGGTTTCAGGTAAGTGGATGCCACACAGACGGTATGCAATTAAAAGTACTCTCAGCAATAGAATAGCTGGCTGCATGAATGGTGCTTGCGACTCTTGTATGTATTTGGGAAGCCCGCTGCATGCGTAGCCGGCACCTGCAAGGAAAATTGAAGTTAGAGGGTTTAGCCCTATGCTCTGTACAAAGGAACAAGCAGCCTGGAGAAGGCTCACTGGAAGGCATGCACTCCCTCTCAGGAAACAGATAGGCAAGCTGAAGTAAAAAGCATGAGGATAGTGTGGACTGACGAACGCAGGTCTGTTAGAATCACTGAGGCTACTTGGTCAGCGAAGGCATATGCAGGGAATGTTGCGCTGCACAGGAACGGCAGTGAAAATGGCTCTGATAGCGGGGCTCTGACAACTACCAAATGCCCTGTATGCATGCCATGCCATATGGCTAGGCGCTGTGCAACGGTACTGGAGCACAGGACAGTCCTCGACAAACCCGGTGTCTGGAATGCTTAGGCGGTAGGTTTATAGGGACACCTGGCAACGCCCTACTTGCAAGACAGTGCATCTGCGTCAGCTAATTACGCTTACCCTTTCCTCAGGGCGGTGCTGTGAAAAATGTTTACGCTGGAATCCCCTCTCGCTGTTGCTGGTTTTCAAAATACAATACCTCACTACATATGTCTTCTAAACGGCCACATTTTACACCCGCACGGCTCTACCATCAACTGTACTTTCAACTTAATGTTCATGTAGTGCAGTTAAGTCGGTCTAATATGCACGGTAAGCTGTGCACCAAGCCAAGGCGGCCTACATAGGATTGCTGCTGTACGGAACAGCAAGTGCGCCTAGGGGCCAGATAGTTGGGCCAGATAGTTAGGTGCTGGAGTGGGGAATCTCCGCAGCATTTTCGAAAATAGTATGGACAGTCTCGACAGCATTTTCAGAAGTGCACATGCGAAAAGGCGTCCATGGTAGTTTGCATGGCAGTGCTGGCTTGCTTTCGCTGATGATGCAGAAGGTGCGTTTGGCCAGAGGGGAACTTGTGCACTGGCAAAAGACGTCTCCAACAAAAGGAATTTCAGCCTCAGTACAGTAGACAAGGTATCTGATTGTCGGTAATCCTGCATGGATGTCACGCAGCTTGTACGCATCCAAAAATCGCACAGGCAAAGGCGCGGGCCTGAAGGCTTTAAATGTATTGGTAGTTTGTGTTAGTAGAGCATAGTAGAGCCAGACATGTGCATGGCTGGTAGCTGCAATGAGGACTGACGCTTCTGCATTCTGCCTTGTCTTCCGTTGCTGGGGTTTTTAGTGCAACAAAGGAGATTGACAAATATGTGAAGCTGTTCCATGGAAAGTTGGGGAATGGCAAGGAGGGCGCAGCTGCAGGTGGAGGCTGGGCCGCAAAATTGGAGCAGATGCAGGCGTGTAAACGTTTGACAATTGGCATGCTCATGATCTGACAAGCAAGCAAGTAGCGCTGCAAACCGGTGGTCATTTATGGGCTAGTGCTGGAATGTAGTGGCCTGCGAGCATTTAGAGTGTAGGTTGTGGCACCAAAGGGAAGTGCTCTTGCGCTTGTTCAGTGTCGAGTGATAATATAGCAGCTACAAGGCACCCCACCAACAGTGTATGCGCTGCTGGACCAGTCCTTCCTGGAATTACATTTATGGTATGCGAATGTACTTGTTCTGCCGTTGTATATCCCCAAACTGCGAAGTGTACTAGACCGATGGCCTTCGCCTGGCCACAATTAAGCAGTATCCCGCTTAGTGTGACACGTAAGGCCTGGATTTCTGTTTCAAAATCTTTGACGACTGGCATAGGCTGTAAGCGCGAAGTCAAGGTCAGTGGCCTATAGGTTACTCAGTGTTTTTCAAATACTGCTGCAGCGGATAGAGCTGCCGTTGTGTCATATTTCGCACCAGGATGACAGAAGGAAAGGCAACAGTCAGAGCTGCGGAAGCGTTTACCGCGTGTTCGTTGGCTGGGTTTCAGCAGATGCACAAGTGGGCCTGAAACATGCACGAAGGCAGTGGATACAAGTGACTCAGATTTCACGCGTGCATGCAAACCTCATTGTACCTGGAATTAGCAGTTTGAACGGTGCGCGGTGCAGCGATGCTAGGGAGCCTGTCGCTCCAAACGATTGGCTGCACGAATGTTCGACTTGGGCAATGCTTCCATAGGCTCCAGAGAGTCAGCAGGTGCATTATTACGTGTACTCCTGGAAGCACGAAGACAAGGAATTGCGCGGGGCTCGGGGGTGTAGCTTGGAGCAGGTCAAATGCTGCGCAAAGCCCACGGGAAAGTGTAGTCGAAATCAACATCGTCGATAGGAAGGCGCCCACTTCTACAACGCTTGGAACAGCTTTATGAAGCAACTTGATGTGTTGCATACAGGGAATTCTATATATAGTGGTACGTGAGCCGAAGAGTTGAATAAATTGTAGGGAAGAATGGGACGATTGTAGAACTGCTGGCAGCAACAGGCGTGTGTTTGGGGCAACCATGAGCGACCCGCAGGCCGCCATCCTTTGAGAGACTGTTTCTCATTCTGCGTGGGGAAGATTGGTTTTAGCTTTAACTGAAAAAAGTGCAGAGCGTAGTCACACGTTGCCTCGCATACCCCGAATGGGTTGCGCCACGGAAGGAGCCCGTAATGACCGGTTGTGCAGCTCTTGGCCACGCAGATGTTCACAATAGGGCTATGCACATGTCCATGATGCAGGCGGCACACACAGAAATGCAAAACGCACTCGTGGGAAAAGCGGCATGATTTTGTCAGGGAGCAGACACTGGCTTTCGGAGTCCGCATGCGTAGCTCGTGTGTCCCGATTTACTGAGCACTCCCCTCATGCTGTCAAAGATCTTCACAATAGTTGAGGCGGAAATTTTGAAAAATGCCTGCCATAGATATTTTGGAAATTACACTCCCCTTTTTTGCTGGATAGAATCGAAGGTTTTCACTTGTGAAAGCGAAATACGATTATACTGTATTATGTTATAACTGCTATAATTCCCGTGCACAGTGTTCCTAAAATCAAGCACCAGTCATGCGACAAAAAGGAACCTGTTTTGTTGTAGGGGTTGAGGGCATTTGGAGATGTGCTGCTGAGTGCGGTGCGCGAAGACAGATTGTCTTAGCTACTTCGTAAGCTTGCTAGACGCCGGGGTAACTGGTTCTTGAGCAAACGGCATGCAGCATGGGAAACAGCTGGCATGCCACCTAATGCCATGCTACCCAGTGTTTTTTGAATTTAAAAATTGTTTTGTGTGATGACGCAGCTAGTATGCCCAGGGGCAGAACGGGCTTGGAGTAACAAATAATGACGAGGCTAAGAGTAGTTTTGCGTTGCGAAACACTATAAAAACGACAGAAAATGACCGATCCTTCCACATGCCGGGCTGGACGTCCGCCTGTGTGCGTATTGGCATAGTCGGCGCTACCCATGCATAATAAATAGCGTGTCCCTGAGTGGGGGGATGTAGGGGCTTCATTCATCATCAGTAGTGGTAGATCATTACGAGCCAAGGTGCCCACGAACGCTCCGGAATGCGATTCAAAGAATGCTTTGCTCTGTCGCGGTAGAGTGTCTTGTAAACTACTAGGCTGTACAAAGTCAAATATAGCCTACATTTTCCGACTGTGCTCTTCGTTCGCAGCATGCTGTCGGCGCTAGACAGCCGTTGCCATGCAGGCCGCTTTACCTAGAGTAAGGTGTTTTTTTCCACACTTCTGCCTACTGCAGGATAACATGGGAGAATAGACTGCGCACGGGATCGCGCAGCAGTTGTTTAAACCGACGCTGGAGACGCGAATATGTTTGGCGAATTCCTCTGCGGGGGGAGGCATGGGGACGTTGCAGGGAGTGCGCTTAGACGCGGAAAACAAGGCAGTTTTGCTTTGCATGCATCTGTGAGAGGGCCTTCCTGACTGAGCTGTAACTTTGCTAGGCCTCCGATGGGCAGAATATTTCCACTGAACTGCTGAGCACAAAAGATAAGCGAAGCGGTTGGCCAACAATTCTGCTCGTGCTTCACATTGAATGTTTTGCATCTCCTACTTGTGAATGTGGACGGACAGACACACCGCATGCCCGTGGGTTCTTGGCGATGCACCGACCGTAAAACACTCCAGTGTATTCTGCTGGCGATAATCTCAACCACCTTTTGTAGATATGCAATTGCCAAACTACTTTTGGTGATGCACCTTTGCATCTGCAGGCAGTCCGTCACGGCGACCCTTGTGATTGATGTAGAGGGCGGCCGCTACGCATTGAGGTCCGCGGCCCTCCCTGTCGTGCTTAATATAGAACCTGCCTGCTAAGAACACCAGCCGTTGATCATTAAACAAGGATGGAGCACACCTGCGGACCCAACTTGTATCAAGTGCAGCAGGCGTTTCGATGTGTCCTGGTTAACGTATGGACGGCGTGTTAAACGAGAGCGCTGTATTGTCAGAAGCGACATAGTCTTTGCTTACTTGAGCCTGCAGTATTGCATGTTCTGTAGATGCCTTTATTTCCGAAGTCCTCCTGGTAAATAGGCGTTTGATGCGCAAGCAATACCGTGCAACCGTCCTTGTGGTTGCGGTGGTAGGCAGCCGTTACGCTCATGGATTGGAGCTTGAGCTGCGCTGCCATGGTTTTTAGCGGTGTCGTCAGTATAAACAGCTGCAGAGTTGATACGGCTGGGAGGTGCAATGTAGATAACTGCAGGCGGGTGGGCCTCAGAACCAGCCACTTCTATACATAAGAGACTTGGTGTGTTATCGCTAATGTGTAGCGCATATTTTAGTAATACGGAGATAAAAGCGAGTGCGTAGCGCGCGTGGCGAGAATGTAGCAGGCTATCACGGGCAGCGCTACGACTAGTTGCTAATTCTTGCTGCTGCGTGTTGCGAAAAATCAGTCAGAAAATGGTGTGCGTCGAAGCGTCTAGCTTCGCCGTTTTTCGGGTCGCTGTTAGATGTGGTTAATGAGGCCCGGCTGCCTTGGTGAAATATGAGGGATGCTGTCTGTTAGCAGTGTTAAGCAGCTGTGCTAGGGCTTGGCCTGTGGTAGCAAGTTGCTGGGTTACGTAGAGTGCACAGCCGGAGCCGGGAACTTGATTGTTGTCCTGTGTGGCAATTGCCTGACTTCGATATCGCTGTACAACACGATGGGTGCCTAGAACACGAGTTATTGGCCACTCGGCGAGGATGGCACGTAACTGCAGGCCCACAGCGTAGCAAGTCTTGCCGGCGTTTCAACACTTCATAGTTGGACGGAAAGAGGGATCTTTTCCGCGGCCAACGATCGCAAGAAAGTCTCTGGGGGCCAGAATGCGGAAGCGCAAGTTGGTGAGGAGAGCGATGTCTTCGCCTCGTCGTGCATAGTAATGTGAAGCAGCATAGTTTGTGGTAGATAGTAGTAGATACCTTTTATATTTTTTGAGGAAATATGCGTGCCTTCTGCAGCCTGTCAGTTCCGGCCGCCTTTGCCACTGCAGTGGTTGGGAGCCATCACGCATATGTCTCGGAGAGCGCTTCGTGCGGTGGGTTCCTCCACCGTGTCTTTGGCGGATTCATCAGCTTAGGTCATTAAGAAGTATGTATCGGATAGGATGGGAGCGGTATTTAGCATGGATGTTCTGCAGTCGGGTGTGCTTAGATTCGTTGATACTCTCTTAGGCCTGCAGTCTAGGCGCTGGTTAGCTGGTGGCACTGGTGGTGGATGCACAGGGCTCATGCCTACCCTACAGTCTGTGCTGGATTGGATTTGTGACCCGCATGCTCGCTTCCTTTGTCTCACCTGCTCAGATTCCAAGGACGTCGACGTAAGGGGTGCGCGATACGCGCTGTGTTGGGGCAGCTTCGAAGGTCTACAGATAAGCAGCAATGCGCGCGAGCGAATTTACATAGCGGGAAAGGGTCAATCATTGGCAGTTACGACGGTTGCACTGGTTCGCGTAGACTGGACTTACGAATGTGAAATTGCATTGGAGAATGGTCGGGTAAAACGGAGAGGGGCGGCTGCACACATACGTCCCGTCAGCCCCCAAAGTTCAAACAAACGTTTGCACTGGCTGGCACAACATGCGGGTTCAAACGCTATAGACCTGCTCCAGCGTTTTGTGCAAGATTGACCTTTTGGTGTTTGAGCGACATGGACACCCATGCGGAGCTCAGCTACCGACAACAGCATGCGCAGGGTTGAGCACTAGAGTCAATGAAGTGCCCAGGCAACGGTTAGGCTTACTTTCAAGTGCTTTGACGTTGCAAACAGAGCTGCAAGGTGGTCGTCCAGCTCGGCCAGACAGGAATCTGCGTAGCATGATGCGTTGGCTGGACGCCTTGGAGCACTGCTCTGCCGTCTATCTAGGATGCACGAAGAAGATACACGTTTGTTGTGGCACTGCATTGCTGCCTCCAGAAAGTAAGGGGACAGTGTCAATAGATATTATGGATAGTAGCTTGGAAGTCTGTCTACTGGCCATATTGGGGGCATTTAGACAGTGATGCTGTGGTTGCACTCATTTCCGAATGCATATGTTGAATGCGGAATATAGAAATGCGGGCCATTCGCCTGCAATGACAATTTATTTTTGCCGTCAGACAAGGTAACCGTGCAGGTGCCGTATGGGAAGCACCGCTATTAGGCCTGGATGAATAGAACGGAGACAACTACTGCATACGGTGGTGTTGAGCGACAGAATGCGCCTTGTAATTTGGTTGAGAAGAGCATGATGGATACCTGCAGTATATTGTCCAGATCCGGGGTAGACGGAACTGGTCTCGGCCTGTTGGTGTGCGTATTTATGTTCCGGAGGGGTGGAGATATGGGGGAAGAGACATGCACTTCAACAGAGCGGCTCTTGTGTCTTGCAGACTTGGTAGAGTATATATACAACTGGCAGAACGTTTGCATGCGAATTGGATTGGGTGTGCTGTGCAGAGATTTTGAGCGGGACTGTTGCACTTATTTTACGTTTGGTACCATCGAAAAGCGGATGAAACAGGGTTTTGTGCTGATTAATATAGGTTTTGCGACCTCGTGCAATTGCGTCGCTCCTGCACTTGCTGCAAGAATTCCCTTTTGCTCGCTTAGCGTTAAGGAGCCTGGCGGGGCGCTCAGGTTCCGGGAACAGTATGCGCTAGACTGAGCACCAGAGGCAATAAAATGTTCGGACAACGGTTAGGTTTATTTTCAAGTGCTTCGAAGTTGCGAACCGGGCTGCATGGTGGTCGTCTAGCTCTCGCCAGGCAGGAAACTGCGAAGCATGATGCGTTGGCTGGACGCGTTGGAGCACTGCTCCGCCGTCTATCGACGATGAACGAAGAAAGTACGCCTTTGTTGTGGCAGCGCATTGCTGGACCCAGCCAGTAAGGAGGCAATGTCAATAGATATGGATAGATGCTTGGAGATCTGTGTACTGGCCATACTGAGGACATTTAGGCAGTGATGCTTGGGTGGCGATAGACACGCTTGCGGGTGCGTTTGGTGAGTGCAGAATGTGCAAATACAGGTCATCGTTTGGCAACTACAATTGACATTTGCCGACAAGCAAGGTATCGGTGCGGCTGCACCCCGGCAGGGACCATGTAGGCCTGGATGAATGCAATAGAGACAACTATTGCATGTGGTGTTGATAGACAGAATGCGCCTTGTGATTTGGTTGGGAAGCGCGTCATGTAAAATGGCCGTATATTGTGCAGACTTGTGAATGATGTACCTATTCGCGGCCTGTCCGTTTGGCTGCTTATGTTGTAGGGAAGTCAAAATAGGGAGAAAGAGATATGCGAAGGGATGGGGTCGCTTCGATGGTTTGCGGGAGCGTAGAAAGGCCCATAGGCCAACATCCGGAACTACTCGGGGTGTTCTTGTGGCGGGTTAAACGGCGCCTTGGGCGTTAGCTGGCAGGACGTTTGGATGTGAACCGGATTCGCGGTGCGGTGCGGAGCTTTCGAGCGGGGCCGTTGCACTTATTTCACGCCTCACAACCTCCACTAATGGATCGAACAAGAGTTTGCGTTGGTTACCATCGCTCATGAACGGGAAAGGCACAGGGTAGCCGGTGCATTTGGTGCAAGATTTCCCTTTTGCTCGTTTAGCGTTCAGGAGGGTGGTGCGGCTCTCAGGGTATGGGGACAGCATGTGCTAGACTGAGCACTAGAGTAAATAAAGCGTTCATGCAACGGTTAGGTTTATTTCCAAGTGCTTTGAAGTTGCGAACAGAGCTGCATGGTGGTCGTGTAGCTCGGGCCAGGCAGGAATATGCGAAGCATGATGCGCTGGCTGGACATGTTGGAGCACTGCTCAGCCGTCTATCGAGGATGCACGAAGAAAGTACGCCTTTGTTGTGGCACTGCGTTGCTGCCTCCAGGAAGTATGTAGACAGCATCAATAGATATTATGGATAGATGCTTGGAGATCTGTGTACTGGCCATATTGAGGACATTTAGGCAGTGATGCTCGGGTGGCGATAGACACGCTTGCGGGTGGGTTTGGTGAGTGCAGAATGTGGAAATACGGGCCATCGTTTGGCAACTACAACTGACGTTTACCGTCAGGCAAGGTATCGGTTCAGCTGCACTCAGGCAGGGACCATGTAAGCCTGGATGAATGGAACAGAGGCAACTATCGCATGTGGTGGTGTTGATAGACAGAATGCGCCTTGTGATTTGGTTGGGAAGCGCGACATGTGAAATATCCGTATATTGTGAAGCCTTGTGGAAGATGTATTTAGTCGCGGCCTGTAGGTCCGCTTCAACGGCTTGCAGAAGCGTAGAGAGGCGCATAGGCGAACATGCGTGACTATTCGGGGTGTTTCGGTGGCGGTTTAAAGGGCACCCCGAGCGTTAAATGGCAGAACGTGTGGATGTGAACTGGATTTGGTGTGTGGTGCGGAGCTTCCGATTGGGGCCGTTGCACTTATGGTACGCCTGATAACCTCGACTAATGGACCAAACAAGTGTTTGCACCGGTCATCATTGCTCGTGAATTAGAACGGCACAGGGTAGCCGGTGCATTTGGTGCAAGATTTCCCTTTTGCTTGTTTAGCGTTAATTAGGGTGGCGTGGCGCTCAGGGTCTGAGGATAGCATGCGCTAGGTTGAACACTAGAGTCAATAAAGTGTTCGAGCAACGGTTAGTTTTAGTTTCAAGTGCTTTGACGTGGCGAACAGAGCTGCATGCTGGTTGTCTAGCTCGGGCCAGGCAGGACTGTGTGAAGCATGACGCGTTGGATGGACATGTTGGACCACTGTTCAGCCGTCTGTCTAGGATGCAAGAAGGAAGTACACCTTTGTTGTGGCAGTACATTGCTGCACCCAGCCAGTAAGGAGAAGGTATCAATATATACTATGCACTGGCCATACTGAAGGCGTTTAGGCCTTGAGGACGTTTAGGCAGCGAAGCTTGGGTGGCGAGACACACCTTCGGGAGTTGATTTGTTAATTGCAGAATATGGAAAAGCCGGCAGCCGCTTTGCAACGACAATTGATTTCTGCCGTCAGACAAGGTAACCGTGCAGGTGCCGTATGGGAGGGACCATTCTTAGGCCGGGATGAATGGAACAGAGGCCAATACTGCATGTGGCGGTGTTGATCGACAAAATGCGCCCTGCAACGTGCTTGGGAAGAGCATCATGGATACCTGCTGTGTACTCTATCAACTCTTGAGAGACGTACATGATTGGGGCCCGTTGGTGTGCTTGTTTATGTTCCAGTGGGGTGGAGATATGGGGGAAGGGACGTGCACTGCAAGGGAGCGGCTTTTGTGTTTTGTAGACGGGTTAGAATACATATGCGTGCTCACATTTGAGCAATGAGGAAGATTACCGTACAGTATCCACGTCCTGGCTCAGGAATATTATCCTGATTCCCCTTCGCGAAATACGGGGACAGTAAAGCCCCGAAATTCACGCAGTTAAGCTGTCGCTTAGGACCGGCTAACCCATGTCCAATTGCTGTTCACATGGAACCCTTCTCCACTTCAGTCTTCAAAGTTCTCATTTGAATATTTGCTACTACCACCAAGATCTGCACTAGAGACCGTTCCACACAGGCTCACGCCAAATGCTTCGCTACGATCCCCACGTCTTCCTACTCATTATCGCAAAAAGTCGAGTGCTCAAAACTTGCGATAATGGCCTGGTATCGGTAACCCGCTGCAGCGCCATCCATTTTCAGGGCTGGCGTCACGGGCAACTAGGAGACGGCTTTAATACGACCTGGCGTTGATGTTCTGGTGTGGAGATTTTGATCGAGGAGGGTGCACTAACATAACTCCTCGTAACATCGAAAAATGGATTAAACGAGGTTTCGTGCTGGTTAATATAGCTTGTGCGTGCAAACGCGATTGCGTCGATCTTGCCCTTGGTGCTATAATTCCCTTTTGCTCGTTTAGCGTTAAGGAGCCTGGTGAGGCGCCCAGGTTCCGGGAACAGCATGCGCTAGGTCGAGCACTAGAGTCAATTAAGTGTTCACGCAACGGTTAGGTTTAGTTTCAAGTGCTTCGAAGTTGCGAACAGAGCTGCATGGTGGTCATCTAGCTCGGGCCAGGCAGGAATCTGCGAAGCATGGTGCGTTGGCTGGACATGGTGGAGCGCTGCTCTGCCGTCTATCGAGGATGCTCGAAGGAAGTACTTCTTTGTTGTGGCACTGCATTGCTGGACACAGCCAGTAAGGAGGCAATGTCAATAGAA